>PNEQ01106452.1:15550-37289 GCA_003012365.1 Medauroidea extradentata
CTCTTCGATTGGATACCACCGTAAATATACAAAATAATGTCCCCCCCCCCCCCAGAAATGAGGTATCCATGTTGCTACGCAACCTGTTTTGGAGCTATCAAACCACCAGAAATACAAAACAAATGCATGTTGCATACAGTAGAACTCCTATATTACAATTTTATAAGGGACAAATAAAAAATTGTGTAAATGATGGAGAAGTGTATATGGAGAGAAACAACAAAAACTGTAATAAAATATCAATTAATAATTTTTACATGTCAAGAAGTCATTATTGCAGTACAGGTGTAATATGTGACCTCAAACTGTGTTTAGAAGTAAAATATAATACATTTTCTGACAAAAAATGTTGTTTAGCTTCGACATGCTACTGGGCATAAATTAAGAAAATACGTTATTTATACTACTAACATTGATTTAAATAAGCCTTTCTGTTTTTAAAACTTTTTGTACACATACATAGGTGCAGTCTGCAGTTTTCTCCCTATTGAAATGTCATCCTTTTTCCACGATGTCAACATTTAACTTGTAAGGGGTGGGGAAAATACTATCTTCATGAAAAAAATAAGTGTAAATCAGTAGAAGCAAGTATCAATTGAAGTGTAAATGGCAGGAATACAATACATTGTTAATGTAGGGAAAAATAATGGGAGCAAAAAAATGGTGTATTTAAAGGGAAAGTCTAATTCAGGGGAATGTAAAATCAGGGTTCTTAATACAAAGCTTAAGAAGTGAACAATCTTTGCTTGCTACGTTTCTACTAGAGATGGTGATTCTGATTGAAAAATTGATCTTGACAACGAAGACACTGCCAGGGCCACCAACTACTGTACATGAAAGAACAGAGTACACAGACAATTGTGCACTAGATACAATCAGTATATTCAAGGAGTATATTTTTCCCCAATTATTTATTTTCAACTATACAATCCCGGGTGTTCTTCCTTATGGTTTTTAAAAATTGTAACGAGCTTGTGTTTCAACCCGAGTCTAACATTACAAGCTCAAGACTGAAATTGATGTGTGTTGCCTTTCATTATTTGAGATGTGAATAGTTGGAGGAGATAAAAATGTTTTTGTCCATTTCCAAGCTTTAGGTAACTTCAAGGACTTTGTTTTATGTTGCAGCGGAACCTTTGCCTCTTATGGACCTGTGTCGCAGAGTGATCCGACAACGTGTGGGCAAACATCAGTTGGAGGAACGTATAGAGAATCTCAACTTGCCTCATGCAATGCAGGTCTACCTGCTCTACAGGGATAGAAGATAACAGACTTGTACTTTCGGCTGATAGCGCCTGCTTTTCGCAACTTTCAAGTAGCATACGTGTCTGACACTGACTTCCACGTGTGTGTGCATGTGTGTGGGAATGTGACGCTAATTTCATCTGCGTCGTAGCATTTGTGTGGACGTCACCCCACATCTCGAGAGTGAATTTTCCCATTCCGTTGTGTTTGTGTACGGCAAGAAGTGAATTTTTTTAATATGCAAATGTACGCAGAAGACTCGTATACTTTAATTTCGTGATATGTCGAGTTCTCTGTAATATGAACTAGTGACTTGCATTACGCAGTAATTGTGCTGCAACATTTTTCCATAGAGGAGAGAAGTCAGCGTTGCCACTTAAAGAGATCAACGCGACTACGTAACTAACATTTTGATTTTGGTGGCATTTCTTATTGTACATAAATCATATATGTGATTGATTTTTTTTATGTTCAATTTTGAAATAATAATTGCCTGTTCCTGCTAATAGAAGAGAGATTATGTTCTTTTGCGCAATTGTGAACATGTGTTGTGTTAACATAACTGACGGAGGGCAAGAAATGAACTGTGAAAGCATACTGATATGTAGGATTTTTTGTTACGTTGTTTTTGATGTGTGTGGATAACTGTGGAAATAAATTTTTTTTGTAAATAGTTGTTGGAAATATGGAAACATGACATGGAAAATTTTTAAACACGAAGTGCTCAGATTTCTAAGCGAAGATAATTTTGTCAGCCATTGTCTTTCTGGATGTGACATTCAATGTAATGAATGATCTTGTCAGCTCTTCAGTGTTTATTAGATCAATTGGAGAAAATAACAATTACAATTTGTTGTTAGTGTTTTTGAATAACTTAAAATATTAGTATTATCTTTGAAATAATTGTATTAATTTTTTGTCAGATGATTTTAATAATAATTTTGGAAGACATTTTTTAAATACGTTATACAATTATGTTTCTGCTTTAGAAAATATAAATGTCTTTTCAGCTAATGATAAACTATTTACAAATCCAAAAAAATTTTATATTTCGTATTTTAAGATTATTGAAAAGTTATTTTTACGTGATGCTGAAGTAAGTTATTGTTCTGCAGGAACACAGACTCCAAAAGTAAGGTTCTTCCAAGCACATGTAGTCAGGCTGCAGATTGCAGACACTGGCACATTTCAGCGACATGGCTTGTCGTGTTGCTGCTCATATGTTCGTATTGTAGTGCTGACTCCTTGTCCAGTATAGCAAATAATGGAAAACTGACTTACATATTGTTTTTGTAATGACTGAACTACAAGCAATTTTTTAATTAAAGATAATTTAAAATAAATAATTGTACTGGATTAAACTTAAAATGTAGTCCGACATGCACTTATGGTTTTTCTGAAGGAGATCGTTCCTGAAATGCGGAGACTTTTTGTACAGTCAGTACTTCATTTCATATATCCTGTGTGATACTGGTCTTAAACAGCACTGTGTCTGCAGATGTATACAATTATTGAGTCTTAGTCAAAATAGTTCAGTTTATTTTCAAACTGGTTCCACATTTGCAGTGTGAAATGCTGAAAAACTGTCAAAAATGTGAGAAGAAATGTTTATTTGTGAAGGAATAGTATTACAGTGTATGGGCTATGAATATGATTATGATATTCTCATTTTTATAGAAATTGAACAACTTCCTGCCATTAAGCATGCCTTGTGTAATTACCTTGGTTGTTTGAATATAGTGTCACACAGTATGTCTGGATCTGTCGTGGATGTGTGTATTTTGTCTCGTAGTGCTTTGTTATGAATTGTATGATGTTATATGGAGGCATTAAATTGTCTTATTGTTCTTACAGAGTTATACATACACTACATTAATTTACATTGTAAAATTAACTAGATGTGCACTATTGTGAAAGTTGCAAGAAAAGTGTACTGGCTCAGTGTTGGAAGTAAACATTGACAAAACTTGTATTAAAGCAGTGTACAGGATGTCTACTGACCAGGGAAAACAGAAATGGTGCAGGAATTCTACTGCTTGGGAATGAAATTTGGAATTTTCCAATAATTTACCCTGATTTCCCAGAAATTCTTCGTAATTTAGCTTGTCTCACAAATGTATACAAGTATTAAAACTCTTAATTGGCAGACAATTTTCTTTGTACTGGTTACTGCTGCTTAGTAGTGCTGATGATAGGACACAAGTAGTGATTAAATAACAATGTATATGTTCGTGCATTGTGCAAGTAAACTCTCCCAGGTTTCTTTGGTTCCTGTGGCTAGCAACATCCAAGGGATGTTGACAGTATAGGGAGAAGATAGATGCTTATTTTCAAAATGGAATCCAGGTTTACCAGGATGTAGCAAAGCTGAATTGATTTACTGTAGAATCTTGTATAACATTTTTCAAGACCTGTGAAAAAAAGTTCCATCAAATGTCTGTTATGTTGTCAATAACAGACATGTACAAAACATATGTTACGTTTATGAAAAGAAACATGCTAGCGTAACTATATTTTGTCTGTCACATCGTAGAAAAGTCCCAGGATGCGTAATAAAAAGCTGTTCGCCAAGTTGTGTTGCAACAAATACAAGCAGCAAGTTCAGTTCACAAGTTTAAATGCAAGTGAACTTATAAACAGTTAAATTAAAAAAAACCGGAGTTGTAACTTGGTGTATTGGCCTAAATATAAGATGGTCTCGAAAGTAAGATGACCCCTCCTTTTACAGATAGCAGAATAAAAAAATAAAATTGACAAGAATATAAGACTACCCTTGCCTCCTTTTGCAGTAAAATCTGTTTATCTTCAGTACTTCTGTAGGATTTTATTAAATGTTGACAAAAAACAAAAACTATAATTATATACTAAATAGAAAAATAAAGATCATCCTCGCTTCCATCTAATGCATTCAAAATGCAACGTTTCATGAATCCCATTATTTTGGAATCTTTAGAAATCGGTTTTTCTTCAAGTTCATCATGTCTTTCAAGGGGCCTCTAAATACTTGACACGTTTTGTTGCAGTGTTTTGTCATTTTGGAAGGTCTTTCCGTCAACGGCGAATGTTTGCTTCAATCACGTTGTACCGACTCGCGGCAGCACAATTATTTGTTGTTACAGCACATTTTGCTACCGTAACTTTAAAACTCGCATCGTAACTGCGTATCTCTCCTTTATTTGTTTGTTGTGTCATTGTACCACGCTTTTCAACTTTATCACGGTCCATTTTAACGCAGTTATTTAAAACAATTTTTGAGACTATACATGTATGTTTACCAAACTACTGAACAAAGACAAATCCTATCAAAGTTGAAACTCGCGATAAACATTTGCATAATAAAATGATACAAAATGGTCGCGACAGTGCTGGGATATGCGTGGTGCTCACCAGAACTAGTGACGAGATCGATACAGCAGCTCTGTAATGCATATGGCGCTCACTAGAACTAGCGACAAGATGATACTTTTAGCGCTTGCAGATGTTACTTCTATGTATTTGCATATCCATGACATCAACGGATCAATAGAAATAAAGACTGCATGTTTATGTTCTATTACGCCAATGAAACGTGAAAAACTTTTATCTGCTATTTTATTTGTTTTACATGAAAGTAGTACGTAAAACACTTTTTTTTAATACCGTGAAATACCAATAGTTTTACTGTACATATTTTTCTATATATACACATGTTGAAAACGTAACCTCAAAATTGTAGGCTACGATTATGACGACGACCCCCGTATTTGTAAATTCTTTCTTTTACAAAAAGTATTGTCTTATATTCAGGCCAATATGGTAACTCTACCCAGGGTAACTTTTTTTTGCAAAAGCCTAGTGTTTCCCATTGCACACACATGTTTAAAAATCTGTGTGTGAGTATAGGTATGTCTGTGAAATAGAACTAAGAGGACTGTCTGCATGGCGCTGTTTTGTATATTGGAAGCACATAAGTGAAGGAGCAATAAGAGCTACTATGATGCTTGCACCTAGTGTCACATTACCCATATTGGCAGGGTGGAAAACTAGCGTTTTTGTTTTACCACTGAAACTACGTGACATTATGTGGTGTGTGTGATATTTTATTTGGTGAACAATCTGTACCATAGTGCACTGTACACCCCTTAATTACTGTAGTTTCTTATCAATCTGAACAGTATGTTTTGTGATAACCGCTACGGTCAGCACTTTTCTATACAAAGCTGAAGGGTCGCAATATTGCCCCTTTGTAATAAACAAACTTTGTATTGATGAAACTTCGACAAAAGTGCAGAAAGTTGAGTAATAAGAATAGTAGTTGTACACATTTAACAGCTTTAAAGTACTTGCAAGTACTTTCAAGCAGAAAAGGTATATTTTAGTTTATGCACAGTGCAAAAAAAAATTACTGTGTCGCATAATTAGAAATAGTACTCCAAATATCCTAAAATGTTTAGACTATCATCATCAAGATAATGCTTCCCAAGCTATAGAAATATTTGTCAAAGCATGTGGTATTCCACTTGCGCCATGGATTCCTCGTCATCTAGCAAATGAGAAATGAGACAATGCGATTCCTGTATTTCTGTTTGAAATTCTATATTATGCCTTGGTCCAAGAGCTGCAAAATGCTAGTTACAGACAGGACGTCATACGTTAATTTATTTTAGAAGTTCATATTAAATAACTTTTTTCATTAGTACTTTCTCTTGCTGGGCCCAAAACTACTTTGTATTTCATATTAATGTTATTTTTCAATAGACAAACCATATAGGTAACCTGTATAAGTGTATATGAGTTGAAGGGGCAGAACATTACAGTAACTTTGTATTATCGAGTATTTCATATTAACTGGGTATTTATTAACAAGTTCTGACTGTATGTGGAAATGCAGAGTCATGTTTGATAGCTTGGAAATAGTACTGCGTTTACAGTGTTTGTTTCATTTTAAAAGTCTTATGTATTATCTCTGAAGTGTGTTCTATTTTCGTAGTGAGATATTGTGAACACGCCTAGTTTTACAAATAAACACATATTTCTAACCCACTACAGCGAAGTACGGCCAGGCAGATGGTGGCCCTAGTAAAATTTAAGATTAAATTTGCAAATTATTTTTTTATGTAAAAATAACTGATAAATAAGAATACTTTTTAGGAAGAATTATCAACATCTACATGTGTACATATTCTCTACATGTGTTATTTAAATGCTTCAGTGTAAAGAAGCTCTTCGATAGCAGTTGTCTAGATCATGGTTCAGATATAGAAGCGAAATGCTCTCGGATCGAATCCTGGCTCCTCTCTAAAATATTGTTAGTACAGTAAACCCTTGTTTTACCTGACTAATTGGGGAGAGGTGTGGTCCAGTAAATCAGAATGTCTGGTAAATGGCGAAGTACCAAAATCAGCACACAGAAATACAGTAGAACCCCGATTTAACAAAATGCTTCGGGACCCGAAAATGTTGACTCTAAATCAATATTTCGTTGAATCCAGCTTTATATTCCTCTCCCCCCCATCCCTCTAAAAAAGTTAAATTCTCGGGCATGTTTCGTCGGAAATGGAGGTAATTTTAAGGAAGTATGATAGCCTACAATAATAACATACCACAGTTATCATCAATTGGTAAGCCGCGGTCGTAAAAGAAAAAAATTCAGCGAAAAAAACTTTAAAAACAGCGAGTGGAATACTCGTCGAGCGCACACCCGGTGGGTTAGGCTGCCCGCCCGCGCGTGTCAACACGTAAGAAGTGATGATAAATGTTGCCAAGTCGTCTTTCTTTCCGCCTCTCTCCCGCTCCTCCAAGAAAATTTAGGAAATTTCCATAAAATAATTTGGAAAGAAAAAGCAATGAAAACTGAAGTAAAAGTTTGCGAGATAACGGTAAGATAATAAATAAATACGTGCAGCGGCTGCCATTGTAACTTACTTACAGGCAGCTGCGCTCATGAAACAAACTGGTTGCTGCTCACTAAAAATATTTTGCGCTCGAGTGGTTTTTATCATCGGCGAGACATATTATTTACGTTGTAAAAAGTCAGCATAAATAATATAACGTGTTTCTTTTTATAGATATGCTTGTTTTGTTACGGGACGCAACAGAAAATAATCACGCTGACGGTAGCTCATTCTGACGGAGACGCGAAGCACTATCTGTGAATTAGTACCTGTGCTGTCCGTTGCCGCGCTGTGTGGACTGGGTATCTATATGCTCGTTCACTCGTCTGCTGCCAGGATGAGGATGTAGGCGCACATTTGTTATGCTGGCTCAGCCGCACGTGCTCAGCTCAAAGTTACTCCCGCAGCCGAAGTTTTCAAAGAATTTTAACGATTTTTTTTGTTTCTTGACGAATGGTTTAACAATATCTACGGAGAAAAATTAGTATACTGCGGCCAGTAAATGTATGTTTAATATACTTACACTACACTTTATATTTTATTTTATCCATGTTACTTAGTTACTTCATAAATTTTTGTTAGTTTGAGTTCCTAAAAATTCTTTCGTTAAATCTCTGTTTTCGTTATTCCCATGTTCATTTAATCGGTGCTCCACTGTAGACAACAAGCTGATAGATATATAGCAGTGCGATACGCTTGGCAACGCAGCGTGTTTGTTGTCAAATTGCTGGAAGTGGGCGAGGAGGAAGGTTTGTGATGACTGGCGGCAGTAGAAAGATAAGCATGGCCTTTGTCCGCTCATTGAGATAACCAAGGTGGCGGGCGGGGGAAGAGTAAAAGGAGAGGGATGGACGGAGAAATGGGTTTGGTACAGCTTGGTTTCATGCTACATTGCATGGTAACATGTGACACGTGAACTTGAGCTACTGTTTTGTATTTCACAGTAGTTCCACTTCTTTTTTTTTTTTTTACATCATATTTCAACATATAACTCTTAAACTAATCTTTCTCTTTACGAATGTCCGAAACAGTTTATTTCTTGACACCATAATCAGTACATAACTTTGCTACCGAAACACTGGCTGGCCTCTTAACTTTTCTATTAGTTAAATTTTTTTGCTTAATGTCAAAGTTATTTTCTTCGTTTTCGTTCCTGTTTGACGCCATTTCATTAAATAACACACAATCTTTAACGCACACGTACATCAACTGCATAAAAAATTCAAGTAGACAGACACGACTGTCGTTCTTGTCCGGACACGTCGAAGCACCGATGAGTGACTAGCTCTGCTTACAGTCTTACGCGGCTATCTGTGTGCGCGCCTGATCTCACTCACCAAAGCACAATAATCAGGTAGGTCTTGTGCTGCATGTGACAAGTTGACCCGATGGTGGAATAATTTTGTATCGCCAGATTTTGTCCGTTAAATATGAAGTCTGCTGAATGGAGGTCCGATAAAACGAGGGTTTACTGTACTAAAAAAATGTGTGTTTGCATCACATATGGCACTACAAACTGTCAACTGAGAAGAATGACAGGAACACACACATATTGATTGTATCTATCGTACAAAAAATAACAAACTGTGAAAAATGTACGTTCGATATTGTGTTGGGCTTTACATTTTGTCAGCATAGGAAGCAGACAAAATATGCTCACAAAATACAAATTGACTAATCATCACCATATTATTTTGAATATTTAAACTGGTATAAAGTTGGAGTTATTGTACTAAATGAGTGTGCATCATGTCTACGAAAATATAGGGCAAATCATTTGCCTAAATTATTTGTAAATGCATGGTACACATTTAATACAGTTGTAGGTTAGGTTATGGACATTTCTGTGTTTTGGTATTATTAACATGACAAATTGTGAAATGCAAATAAAAAAAAAAATTAAGTGAGTCAGAACATGGGCTCCAATTTAAAAGAAAGAAAAACAAGAACAGTAGGGAATGTACAAAGAAATAAAAAACATGTTTACAGTTTGGATGTGCAAACTACTGTTACAAACTTGCTCCAAATTATCCCCTCTTAAATATTCAGTGTCTGTTAATCAGATGGTTGAAAACAGTCTAGCCTAAATGGCTGATTAGCTGAAATGTTATTTTCAAAATAAATTTGTTGGTACTGTAACGTAAGACTTTACGTGAACATTAAACCCATTGTGTAATTATTGCTTCTTGCACTGGCAGAAACCCGTAACAAATTTGAGTTCTAAATTTCACTGTCTAGACAATTTTTTTTATTGACGAGCAATATTCACAAAAGAGGGTTAAATTATTGTTGACTACTTGAAATACAATTTTCGTAACCAGAGAAACAATCTGCAGATAAAGTAACTTACAGTGAGCTGAATTTTAGTAACATAAATAGCTGCAAGTTTTTTTGTATATATGACTATATTTCTTGAAATGCAAGGCTTTTTTTTCTTAATGTTCATGTTGTACATGTTCCCCCCCCCCCCTCTCACCATAAATATTTTGTACTGTACAGAAATTTTAAAGGATTTCTGTTAGCCAACTCAGGTAGACAGCCTGTATACAATATAGTTTTCAGACCCATGACTGAGAAGGTGGATTAAAACTGACTTTTGTTCATTGATTTGAATTCATAAACAGAAGGAAACTGTTTATTAATCTTAGAGGTATGATAATTAAGGTACCTAACAGGTTTTTTGTTAAGAATTCGTTAGGGAAGAAATATGCTCTGATTTTAAATTATTATAACTTCTCTTGCTCTAATGCTATCCATCATGTCCTCAAATTGATAATGCTGTTATTTTCATTACCCCATTACTAATGATGTGTTAACTGTTGTTTTAATGACTTTCCAAAATTGTGGTATACTTTTTGTAGTGCATGTTCTGTAGGGTTCTGAAATGTAACTTCTGCCCTTTTGACAAGTAATATTGTGATTTGTCTTTCAAGCTACGGAAGATTGAACTGAATATCAGCAGTTTGATTCATCTATGTTTATGTTTCACTACATGAAGGTAGGCTGTGTCTGCAGCACGGTCTGTGAAGGAAAGGTGTGACACAGGAATAGAAAGTGATTTTTTTGTCGCAGACAGTTTCACTAGCGAACGCAGCACTAGTAGTCTTTTTGTGGAAGATTTGTCTTGTTTTGTATTTTGCTTAGCAAGATTTCACAGCTTAAAATGTGTAATCAAATTGTCTGCATTATAAAAGAAAGCATTTGAAAATCCAGAGAATGTAATTGTAACTTATACTGGAACACATTTTAAGCCATAAAATTTAGTTTTACAATGTAGAAATTTGTAGCTGGGAAGTAGGTGACAATTGTTGGCATTTTTTGTTTTCTCGTAGATGACATATTTTTATCATGTTGCAAGTGGTCAGTGTTTGGTTAGAATACATTTTTTTTTTGTATTTCCTTTTAGTGAATGTTGGTATTGTACTCCAACCTTACCTACCTAAACCTTTTTTTTAGTGGTTGTGGCTGGAAAAGTTAGTTTAGTTTGTACTTGCTGTATGTCACGTCGGATGTGCTTTTGGCAGTTTCGTCACCGTGACCAACAATTTCCCTTGTAAAAGTAAACAGAGTTAGAATTCTAGTAACGTAGGCCTACAGCTTTACAATAACATAGTTTACATGTATGTACAAAAGACAGAAGCACAAGTATGTACTCACATTTTGGTACTTGACAGATACACACACAAATAGGACGACACATATTTGCGATACGCGCTCCCGCGATTATGTGTCGTCCTATTTGTGTGGGTATGTGTCAAGTACCAAAACGTGAGTACTTGTGCTTCTGTCTTTTGTACATACTGATAGCCTAGCAGCCGCTTCCTTTGTTTTACATATTTTACATGTAGACACACATTGCAACGATGCTAAAATTTTGTAGGGCAGGAAAGAATGGATTTTTTTAATGCATTTATTGCAGATGTATGCACATGAAAGGATTTTCGTGTAAAATTTACGGTCCTCAGTATTGCTGCTAAAACAAGATCAATGTAATTTTTTGCACACTGAATCAGAAAACGTCACTTTTGAGTCAGGAGCAACAAAATGACTTGGCATCATTAAAATTGTCGTAAATATATATTTTAAAAAAATTATACATTATACACTGCGCAAAGTCGTATACTACTGTCCTAAAAATAATAATTTTAATCAAACGAATTATATAAACAGTTCCACGCACATGTTAATGCATTTGTGGATACAAAACACAAATCTACAATACCGGCTTATATTAACATCATTTTATGTAAATAATTGTGAAAATTGTAACACCGCCAGGTGTAAACAAGGCAAATCTTCTACTAAGACTACTAGCACTCTGCTGTTTGCAAAGTTACAGGCAACAATAAGGGAGTCACTTTCTCTTGCTGGAGGGCATGACGCCACGTCAAAACCTCTTCCTCGGTTTGATTATACATAGAATTCAAACATTCATGTAAGGGTAACGTTGACTGCAGTGTAGATACCATATATACAAAGTGTAATGTATGTCTATAACACCAGTGACAAAAAATAATCTTTATGAATTCACCGTCATGACTCTAGCATCAAGTTTAAGAACTGAGTTGCTAAAGTTACCGTATTTACTGGCATATAGGTCGTGGCAATTTTACCAAATTTGATGGGGAAAAAAAGAGGTGCGACCTATAAGCGAACAAAAATTTATTTTTGAGGAAATTTTTTTTTTGCAAATTTGCGTGAAAATGTGAAACTACCGGTAAAGAAGATGATATAGGTAAATATAGGCAAATTTATTTACAATGTATGCATAGTTAATTACCCAGCGAATTTTCATAACAAGAAATCAAACACAAAAAAAATTAATGGCAACATTGCACAAAATCAATCAAAATACGTCATTATTTACAGGATTATCACAGTAAAAATAATACTGTCTGAACACCCACCAACTGTTTACCTACTCATCAGAGTCAGACTCAAGACGCACTAGACTCAGCTGGGTCGTCAACGTCTTCGTCGGAGTCGCCACCTTGTTCCCAGTTAGCACCGTCTTCAGTACCGTCTATCGCGTAGGAGATTTCAGTTTTCTTGAAACTCCTCACAATTATATCTGGCATGATGAGAGCCCAACTCCTCTTGATCCATTCACACACCATGAGCAACGATGGTCATTTCAGTTTCCTGCCTTTCATCACATCTTGCGTTCCACTAGCCATCCACTCCCCGTACAGGCGATGGAGATGCCCCTTGAAAGGCTTGCTCACAGAGAAGTCAAGCGGTTGTAGCATCGCCGTTAGGCCACCCGGGATAACTGCAATGTCTGCCTTTGACTCTTGCAGTTTTGCCTTAATGCCTTCGACCAAATGTGCGCGGAAGCTATCCCACACCAAGAAGGCCTTTTGTTTTAGAAGACCCCCTGGCTGCCGCTTCCACACAGTTTGAACCCAATCCTTTACAAGGTCAGCATCCATCCAACCCTTCTCCTGAGCACGGACATGAATGCCCGGAGGAATCTTTTGTCCCTTAGGCAGTCTTCCGCTTAAAAATTACATAAGGCGGCAACTTTCTCCCGTCTGTCGTAACTATCAGCATTACCGTACAATGCATTCTTTCATTTCCAGTAGTGCAGATAATTACTCTTGTTGACTGTTGTGTTCTGTGGCATTTCGGAAAAAACTGGCGTTTCATCGGTATTTGCAATCTGCGAGAGAAGGTAGTCATTCGCTAACCGCATCCACAGAACAAAGTGGTAGAACTCTTGAAACTTTGTTTTCAAAGTCTTTCGGGCAATTTTTGGCAGAGGGATGTTCTCCGTCGAAGAGAAAAATTCTCATGTCGCATGAATCTGGTTGCCCACCCACGACTGGCTTTGAAATTGCTGTGTGGTATGCCCTGTGCACATGCTATCTCTCTCCCCTTGCACATTATCATTTCTAACGAAATGCTGCAGGCATTGTTCTGCAATTCACGAATGTACTGAGTCACTTGCGCGCCAACTTCAGGAAACTTGCCACGTTTCGGTCCTCTAAACGCACACCTCGAAGAAGTAGTGTTTTTCAAGTCGCCTTTTTGTTTCCTCAAGCCTCGAATAAGTTTCTCACTAAAAGAAAATGCCCGTTCCACGGCCCGATTCCCATTCTCTTCTGCAAAAACTATCACTCGCAACTTGAACGTGACCGAATATGAATTACGCTTTCCCATCACGCAAATCACTTAACAAATAAAAACTTCTCACCTTGCTATCACACTTCTACCTTAGCACAACTGAACGAGATAAAATGGCGTCATAGCATCTTCAGCACGCTCGAATTCCGTCCTCCCACGCGGCCAATCAGGACATGCCATTCAAGGTCGGACCTATGATAAGCACCTATATGATGAAACCTGGACCGCAGGCTGTTCTATTTTGTTTACTGCTGTTCCATTTATTGTACCCATTAACTCGTTCGTGCGTGGCACGCTGACCATTTGTGTCTGTCGCCGTCATTAAATTAACGTGCAACCTATGTAGGGGGAATCTTAAATACCAAATTGAAGACCTTAAAATATGGGTGCGACCAATATGCGATGACGACCTGTATGTGAGTAAATACGGTATTTGTACAAATTTCCTTCTTTTTAAAATATTGTCATAAAATAAATCTAATTTCGGAAGCATGTAGGGCAGAGTGGAATATCTGCCACACTATTACAGTTACAGCTGTAACGACTCTGCAATGCATGCTGCAGAGTAGAATATCTCCTATGGCGAAACTCTTTGGGCCGAGTGCTATCACCAGTCGGAACTGCCATCCAGACAGACTGATCTGAATTGACGTGACTAGTAGCAATGATTTTTCGTATTGCTTGTTAATTTTTTTTATTTATTCATTATGAATGTTTTGTTCCCTTTGTTTTAAAATATTTTAACTATGCAGTTTAATTTTATGCGACATATAAATCTAGTTCTTTAATTTGTTTTGTATGTTACGGTTGAAAAAGGAGCATTGCAGTTCTTACATTTTTTATTTACGTAAAAACTGGTAAACGATGGATTTTTTTGAAAATGTGTTATTCAGAGGATTTGTTCATTAGTCGTAACATAGTTGTAATACTGGTCTTTAAGTTGCGATAGTAGGCAGTAATAACTTGACATTATTGATTTTAGGATTGAAAATATAATGTGTGTAAAAGTCTTCAGAGTTGCAATGTTTATTGTGAAAAATTGGGGTGTTTTACACGTGTGAATTCAGTAACTAACCAGGAAGGCCAGAAGACAGCCAGTATTGTGAGGCAGCTGTGTGGTGGTCTACGTGCAATGTATTGGATACTCATGTGAATGCTTTTTTCACACTGTATTGTTCATGAACATTACAAATTGGCAAATACCTTGTACCGTTTTAAAATGTGTAGTTACAGCAAATTCTATAATTTCAATATTTTTTAGAATTACCACTTCAATATACAGGATGTCCAGCGATCGGGAAATTCCGGGAAGTACGGGAATTGTACGTGATTTTTTCGGGGTCAGTAATGTGTGGGAAATGTACTCGAAATTTTTCTTTTCTGCAGGAATTTCTTTGCCACCAATAATTTTTTTATGTCAGCAAGGAATTGGGTGGTACTTTGACAGCTGCAATATTAGTTATTTCTAGAGACGAGTGTTTTTCGTAATGCACAGAGTTATGAATTTATCAATTTCTGTTTAAAATCGCAAAGTCCCATCTTTCTGGGCGAAATTACAAAATAAATATGACATTTTTAACGTGTTCCGCCTTTGATTCGAGAATCGATAGCAAGTGAATTGACAGAATCTATTTTTGACAGCGAAAGCGAAATTTACTGTCCTATATAGGTCTGAACGTAAGATGGCGTCAAAAATGACTACCCCTCTTTTACAATTTGCAGAATGAAAATATTTATTAATAAATATGAAACTACTTACCTCCTTTGTTCAGTAAAACATGCATTTCTTCAGTTTTTGCAATAATTTGATGTAGACACAAAAACAAAAATCAATAGTAAAACTGAGCACGTCTTGCTGCTGCACTTATTATTTAAGGTAATAGCATATTTTGCAACTTTAGTAACTAGTATATATCTCTTTGCTGTTTGGATAATGTACCATTGTAACTTATTATTTTTTTTAATATTAGACCCCGCTTTACTGTACCGTAATTCCAAACAATTGCTACTACATAAATCAGGATGTTGGCAAAAAAAGGTATGATGCGAAAAAAATTTTTACTTGACTATAGGTGAAACTATCAATAATTGTGAATGACATCGCAGCACTGCAAAATAGCAATGAGGAGTTGGTCAACAGCACTGTGATTCATTTTGTGCTCACAGTCCCATATCAATTGTTGTTACATACGTATTTGCATACATGCGACTACTGAGACAAGGAAAAGTCTGTTGACATAGTCTCCTGTTTTGCCCAATTAAAGAGTGCGCTGGAATTTTTACCTAGTCTAATATTGTTTCCTTTTTATCTTCTTGAAATTTCTTCAAGAACTCGCTGTGTCTGTTCAGTGTAGTTTTAAAATTTGAAATGTTATTGCTTATCTTTACAGTTTTACATGAACGTGACATGTAAATAACCTAATACTGTGAAATACAAATCCTTATGTATCTTGTAATGTATATGTATTTGTGTACATTCTCAAAATGTTGCCTCAAATGGTTGCCTACTATTTTGACTTACTGTTTTTTGTGAAAAGTATGATCATATTCACATGCCAGTACAAATAGATAAATCATTTCGATTCTATTGTTTATTTCTTTATTTGCGTGTACCTTACCTTCAAAATGTTTCTGGGAATGGCACGTCCATACAGTACATTACAAAAACTATGGGAGTTTTGGAGGGCCAAGGAACATAACTCCTACATAATTATTTTGTGTAACGTAGCAATGACCGACACGAGCCGACCTTGTACACGGACTTAATGAACTTTATTCCTTGAAAGTGTTCTGTTAGTAAGAGATAAAAAATAAGATACTACTGAAAAGTTGACTACAAAATTGTTTTGCTTGCTTCCAGCATGTGCAACCATAAGTTTGTTACAAACTTTTTAAAAGTTCTAAAAAGAATGGTGAACAATGTTGAACTCTGATTTACAGTGTAAGTCAGTCATACAGAGGTGTCTCCCAACCTGAAGTAATAGTCATGGTTTTATTTAAATTTTCAACTCTTTGTAACATAATCACAACCTATTCTTTATGTTTAACTCTGGAATTGGCATTTATTTTTTATAAAATTGTCTTTCATAAAGTCAGCCTGTGTTTTTGTGTGTTTGTATTTTAAGTGTTGTAAAGTTATCGTGTGCAATTTGTGTGGATGAATGTATAGTAATTTTGAATGTGGTTGTACTGCTGTTAAAAATGTGGCGTGACGTCACATCTTTAAGTGCTGTGACAATTACTGGATGAAGTAATACTTACTGTTTTTTTTAGCATGTTTCATGATTGTTGTGAATTTTCCTTCAATATTCATACTGATACATTACTGTTTTCAATTGTACATCTTGAAAAACTGATAAAATCAGAATTCTAACTAACAGGTTTTGTTTTTGGTCAAACCAATTGTCTTGATTGTGTTAATACTATATGTAGATTGTTGTACACATCCTCCTTTTAAGTTAGTAAAAGTTAACATGTTTTTTTTTTAGAAATGTGCTATACTGTTTTCATAATTATAAATGATGAAGGAGAAACAAGTGTGTGGTGTAGAGAAAATTATTTTATTGTGCACTGCTCTCCAGACTAGCATGTGCCTTGCACCATTATAAACTTTTATGTTCTAGTGTGAACTAGTCTACATAGCTGAAACTGAATGTGACATTGGACTCCGTATATGATGTGTGAATGAAGTGTGCTTGATGCAAATTAAATCTTCCTGAGTATTAAAGTTTTATATCCAGTAAGTTTGGTATCATTCCTTTAAAATGGTGTTTTAAAAGTGCTAATTACAATTTGAAATTATAGCTTTGTGTTAAAAGCAGTCTTCTGCACTAAAAACTATGTCAATTCACCCTTCATTTACACAGCCTATGCCAAAATGGGGGAAAAAAATTAATTGTGCCATTATTTTGGTTGTTGATGTACCATTTTACTACACTATCATAGTTTACTTCTTCCAGATTGTGAAATTTAAGATTTAGGTCCCCTATTTTCTTCACATAAAATGTTTAGGTACTTTCCTTTGGTAATTAAAAACTACTGTATGTTAGTATGTGTGTTAGAATCTGATTTCGTGTTCCAGGCGAATTTTTAACTGCTCAGTAATGAGGTGGTGACAGGATGTGATTGTTTGTGTAACAGGATGAGCATACTTAGTTAAAATTTTATTTTCAGTCCAAAATTTATCTTCTTGATTTTGATTCTTGTGGATGGAAGATGTTGCCAGATCTGTAAAGGAAAATACTGTAGTGTTGTGTACTGACCTCGGAATGAAATGTATTTTACACAATGTGAAGCCAGAATCATTTTACGCTATGTGAGCTGTGTGTTGATAAACTGAATTTTTGTTTAACACTATTTTTTTGCAGGAAGTGTTTTTATACACAGTTGTACTCGCAGCAACTGTAAAATGGTTCAGGCAGTTCAGTGTTTGTAGTGAGATTGTAATAATATTAAAGAAAAAAGAAAGCAATGCTTGGATATATTGTGTAGTTTGATTTCAGTTGTTTTTAAAAATAGTTCTACCGAGTTAGTTTTCATGGAATTCCAGTGTGTGGAAGTTTTCCTGAAGTAGAGTTTATTACCATAATTCACTCTGGTTTTCACTGAAGTATTAGTATTTGTGTCACCACTGTGGCCAAGTGCTTGCATTTTGACTAAATTAAGCTGACCACAACCATGTTTGTAAAATCTATTCAACAGAAGACTCTTTGATTTACAGCCAGGTTTCATCTGCACTATTTTGGTGTGTACTAGTTGCACATGTTTAGAAAAGTAAATTACAAAAAGTGAGGCAATGTAATATTTACAAAAAGTACAGAAATTTGGTAGTAATTTAGGAAACGTACGGGGCGGCAATGGTCGAGTGGTCAGATAGCTTGTCTCCCACCATATCGATCTGGGTTTATCCTTCCCTCCCTCTCCTATTTATCGCACGTGGGAATCATGTGGTGGACAATATCACTGCTGATTGGCGTTTTCTCAGGGAACTCTCATTTCCCTCGCCCCATCATTCCGGCACTGCTTCATTGTAGGGCCATGTCACAATTCGGGGGTGGTGGCAGCCTATTGGCCCCAGACCAAACTCCCACCAACTCAGTGGGTGCAACCCCTATCCTAAGGTGCATCTCGCATTCAATGTTATTTGGAGACGTTCATAAAAATTACAAAATTTAAGATACATATGGAGAAATGCAACAATTTTAACTCAATGTCTCACAAAAAACATCTTAAAGTTTTGTCGACATTGTGCCACTTTGAATAAAATTTGATTACATCAATGTAAACATATTATGGGGGGCCACCCTAGTTGACAACCCTACCAGGTACTAATAGAGCATAGGTAAGTGTTCTGAGCATGTTGAATCTGTTGACAAGAGTATCTCGCAGAGAGTGACTGGTGGGAATGGAAACGTGTGCTGTATAGCATACACAACTTAAGCCATGTTCTTCACCCTCCTGTAGGCTGGTGTGTATGCTGGTGGAACACTTCCTACTACAAAATATACACTGTGATTTGAGTAACTTTTATTTAACATCCTTTACAGGGAGTGAAACTATGGTTATACATACAAAGAAAACTAAGGCTCTTACACATGTATTTGTAAGCTTGGAGAGCTGCAGAAACAAAATACTGTGCATGGCACACATTGCCGGGGATACGTGAATTTACGAGAATGTTTTGTCAGCACTACAGTATCATTCTGGAAAAGAAAGGGTGGGCTGACCTCAGATCTGTGACTGCAGCTTTTAGCATAACTATTTAAATATTTTTTAATCGAGATCGGCAGTAGGCCTAGTGGGTGAAAACAAGGAGGATAAAGAAAGAAAATGTAGCACACCCTGCTTCTCTGGTACGGTACTGCTACTAGTTGCATGTCGAAGTTAGGTTATTCAAGATAGTTGAGGGAAGGTCAGGTTGAACTGTTAATTTTGAATTTATAGCACTCATTAGCCCAGGGGTTGATTTTATGAAGGTAAACTTGCTTACTCTACAACTTTCAGTGTATTGAAGAGACAATAAAGTAGCACCTGTTTTATCCTTGTTTACAATGGGTAACTCTGTACTGAGCAAAAAGAAAACTTTAATCCTGAAATTATTAACGAGATGGTGTATGGTCAGCTACCTTGTCCAGTTTGAACCTTACTAAACAAAATAAATCTACGTTT
Organism: Medauroidea extradentata; assembly: GCA_003012365.1. NCBI lineage: Eukaryota > Metazoa > Arthropoda > Insecta > Phasmatodea > Phasmatidae > Medauroidea > Medauroidea extradentata. Next base: position 34,963 of record PNEQ01106452.1, read on the forward strand.
CAACGTCCAGAGCAAAAGCTTAAAATTTTCACTCTAATCATGGCAAGCGCAGTCCTGGCATTAACCCCCTACATCCACCACCACAACAGTAGGCCAGAAGTTTCAACCTTCAAAAAAATTTGTCCAAAGCTGAATTTTGGCACACTTAAAGAATTGAACAGGCTTAATAACATGTCAAAACTTTACCGCTCAAAACCGTGTGAATCACATAGAAATTGTACAACAAAGTCAAAATTGTTGCGTTAGTGCAGTGTTCTACTAAACTTCTGCCATGAGGCGTAATTTTTACCATGCAGTTAAAATAAACAGTTCAAAATAATCTAAAAACACTGTTATACGTAAATGTGTTAAGAAATGCCTAAACAAGTCTAACAAAGTGAAGGAAAGTATTATTTTATCATAGTTGTGGAAAAGCCAGCGAATATCAGCAAAACACCACCTATGTAAATAACATCCCAGGTATATTTTGTTGCCCATTATTTCAGCATTATGTTGGTATGTCTGTGAACAAGTTAGGACATTTCATTGGTTCACTAGAGTAGTCAAGAGCATCACAGTGTACCTGGTTTGGCGCGGCGAACAGGTCATGGGACAGGTCATGGTCATACAGTTAGGTCTGGCAACTGCCTATCTTTTGCAATGCTTGGCCGCGTGCGCTTAGTGAAGCTCGCGGCGGCTTGCGAACTACGAGCGCTAGTAGTAGGTTGACCCATCGTCTGCATTGTTATTGATAGGCGTTTCGGACATTCTCGGTTACTACAATTTGTAGAGTTTTGCAAATAACTTGTCGCATTTACAAGAAGAAATTCGTTATATTGAGGTGATTTTGACACTGTTGGAATCATTATCTTTGTCTTATTTAGCGAACAATTCGAAATGACAAGTGTGCCTCGCGCCTGTATGCTACGAGGCTTCAAGGAATGTTATTTGGCTCAAAAACTTTAAATTACTCGTTATTTCAAAGTTCTAAAGGACCCCGTTAAAATACAGTGAAGTGGCAGTCGAAGATGATATGTTACGATTTATAACCAAAGTGTGGAAGGCAATGTTTACAATACACTTTGTCCCTAAGGTAGTACACAAGCGATTTAAATTTAAGCTGAAATAAATTTTGTTTGCAATTTTACTTCACCCAGCTGTTCAATCAATTTCATTATTTGTGCACTTCCATTCTTAATTAAAATTATCAAAATATTACGAAAGGTGCAAGTGCTCACTTCCCCCCCTCCTTTTTCTCCTGAACCTACCCAAAAACTTTGAATTAATCATGTTTTATTATGTCTTCGAGTTTACAGACATCACTTAATTTCCGATTATCACAAAACAAACACATCTGTGAATTTCTTTAAGCGATTTTGTTACATGTGTATCAATTATATTTAAGCTAAAATACTTTTTTTATTTCAGCTTCTTACAAACTATTCGTGGCAGTGTTTATTACAAAAATAAAAAAAACTTATGGCAATGTGTTATTCAAACAGTGTAAAATGGCTGTGTAGTTTCACAATATCCATGTAAATGGTTAGGCGAGTACGAGGTAAAGAAAGTTTACCATTGGAAATAGTTGTAGTGTGAATTAACTGGTTTAGTTGATACCAAGCCCCACAATCACCTTCCTTGTCATGTCTTTACCAGATTCTCCGCCAGATTCTCATTGTGTCAGTAGAGTACGTAGCTAGCAATAATGTTTACATTCTTATTACATTTTTCTGTAAATGACTAGGCAAGTTACACGATGAGCTTATGTTGGACTGTGTACTCAACCCAGCAGCCTCTCTCAACATAACCAAGGCATGAAGGTTAAACAGTGCTTGACACAATCACCTTGACATACATATTTTTGTTCAGTATTCTGTGAATTTTTTAAAATGGATTACTTTCTCTTCTTTACTGGTGGTTCAGTATAAAATGAGCACTTTTGAAATCCTAGTTACTTTTTTTTAAATTCCAGATAATTTATATTCTCCTGTTACTTCTTAATATAAACATAGCACCACCAGCGTTCATCACAGTGTGTTGATTGTAACAATTTCAACACTTAATAATACCTGAACTCAATATCAACAATATTTTAAAATAATTACTCTAGCCAAGGTGTTCTTTAAAAGTGCTCAGTTTATCGCAAACCTCCCAATTTCTAAAGTGGTTTTAAGAACATTGGTTCCTATTTACACTTTTTGTGAAAACATAAATTTTTGAAATTCAGAAAGGGAGCAGATATTGTTAACCTGTCACAAACATGTGTTGAAAATTTGGTAGTGTATTGCTATGAAGTTTTTTTATATTAATCTGTTACATATATTAATCAGTTCAGTGACTTCTAAACA
>PNEQ01106453.1:8237-37300 GCA_003012365.1 Medauroidea extradentata
TTTGCATGTGGGAGTCGTGCCGGACGATGCCGTTGATCGGCGGGTTTTCTCGGGGATCTCCCGTTTCCCCCGCCCATTCATTCCGGCGCTGCTCCATACTCACCTCATGTCACCTCTCACCAGCGCTGAAGACCTCGATGTTAACCGCTAACCAAAATATCTCTCTCTCTCTCTCTCTCTCTCTCTCTCCAGGAACATGAAACCTATCCTCGCGAATTTTCATAAACGCTGTATATTAACCCTTACAACCGTGCAGCTATGGCGGTGTAGGCATAACTGATGGCAGGAACTATTCTTTGCGAGACTATATCAAGTACGCGCCGCACAGTTTCTTAATTCTGTCTGCAGCCAACAAACATGTAAGTGCGCCACCTCAACGTTGAAAACCGAAACACTTACTCATTTCTTGTTCAGAAGGAAGACAAAGTAGGTTCTGTGCTACAAAAAGAAAAACACCAAACACACAATTTATTGTTACTTCGACCTAATAATATTGGCAGAAAATATTTAAAACGTTTCCTTTTTTTTATTTACAAAGTTAAGGAGTTGACCACATTTCGTGGACAGATTTCCTGAAAACGCTATCTCGAAGTAGCTTACACGTTGCAAATGTATACGTTCTACTATATTTAGAGATAGTAGTATATAGCAAGAATATTTTGTGCCACAGTATTTTACAAAACAGTGTAGCGGCTACGTGTTGTATGATTGTAGGATGGTTATGCAGTTGTTTAAAGACGAATTACACAAAATATTCAGTAGCGGCGCATCAATCCAAGCGCCGATGCAGGGGAAGGTAAAGGGTTCGAGCCAACCCCCCCCCCCCCAAATTCTGAACTTTTATGTACAGTTTATCTGTTAAATATTACACATTTTTAAAGTGCCATAATTTTTTTTTTTTTTTTTAGGAAAATACCTTAAGTAACACCATTTTGCACCTTAAAAACTTTTCCGGGGTGTGTGCATAGCTGATTTTTAGGAATGCCCCTCCCCCAACCAAGAGCTGGATCCGCCCCTGGTCCAGTCAGACGAGGACACTCCAACAACATAATAACGGTATATAGCCTACACGATGTTGATGAATGGCGTTTAAAACATCCTGTAGCGAGATAGCCGACACTGAAACAATAAATTTGATATAAGACGGTCGGGGTAAACGTCTTACAACTGGTGATAAAATGTTGAACATATGGTATCACTAGGGACAGTAATTTTTGGTGAAAATATTTTTGCCCCACCTGCAGCTCAACTTCACGGCTACTGACAAGAGTCATTTGTGCAGAGTCGTTATTCATTTGACTGTGCCTATCGGTATACGGATAACTGCCACACATCACGTCTATGATTTGCGGGTTTAACCTCAAGACGCTGGGTGTTACGGCATCCAATCACTGACCACAAAGCAGAGATGCAGGAGCGCAGGTAAGGCACTGAAACCAAGTGATGCAAAAATATTTTAGCGAAATTTCCTATTTCTAGGTATCAACCGCACATAGCTGGTTCTGTGACTGCCAGGCGTAGTGTTCGTGTTGAATCAAACCCATTAATTGTGTCCACTTATCAGTGTATCGCCTGGCCCTCGTGTACTGCTTATCAACACAGTTTACTGCGTTCCAATCTGGTGTCTTCTGCAGAGTGTTTGTGTACGTTTCCTGAGCGCCAGAAAAGATTTAGTTGACACTAATGTGAAGCACACTGCTAACTGGTTTGATGCAACACGAAAAGAATTGCCGTATGTTGAGGTTTACGACGACGATCAGGGACGGCCGGTGGGTGATACAGGGCAGCAGCGCCAGGAAGTAGCCACGCTGGACGTGTCAGCGCGCAGATACAGACGTGCCACTAGGCTACTCACGACGTGGCCCCCGGGGTCGGGGGTCAGAGGGGCTGTGTCCCCCCGTCACTGTGATCGTGAGGACTCCCACACACCGGCCGGCCAGGACAATCCCCCCCGGACACTACGGAGGCGCCACGCCGCTGGTTCCAGAAGGCTGCAACTCGTCGCCATCTTCGCCGATCGTCAAACCTCACAACACAGACGTGAAATATGACGTGGCGGCTCGTTATAAGTAGGGCCCGGTAGTTTTCGCGAAAAGATTTTTGCAGCACTTTGTTTCAGTGCCTTACGTGCGCACCTGCATCTTGGCTTTGTGGTCAGTGATTGGATGCCGTAACACCCAGCGTGTGGAGGTTAAACCCGCAAATCACAGACGTGATATATGTAGCAGTTATCCGTGTATTGATTGGCACAGTCAAATGAATAACAACTCTGCACAAAAACACTTTGCCAATAGCCACGAAGTTGAGCTGCAGGTGTGCACGTAAGACACTGAAACAAAGTGAGGCAAAAATCTTTTCGCGAAAACTACCGGGCCCTAGTTATAAGCTGCGAACTTGCTGTTTATTGGCTGCCCGAGGCTGCTGATACCAGACCCCGTGTCTGTTTGGGTTGTGTCATAGCCATCCTTAGTAGACGCCGCGGCCTTAGCTCTGGCAAGCCTGGCAGGAAGGGCCATTTTAACACTTAATTTGTCTCGCCAAAGGCAATGGCTTCCCCTGATTCGCCGGTACGTAGAGCAGAATAACGAATCAGGTACAGCCATTGCCTTTGGAGAGCTAAAAGAAGTGTTAAAATGACCCTTCCTGCCAGGATTGCCAGAGCTAAGGCCGCGGCCTTCTACTAAAGACGGCTATGGTTGTGTATGTTATGTAAGGCAGTGATGGATTCAGAAATAATATGGGGGGGGGGGGGACTTATGTGTGGGGCCGGCAAATTTCGCTGATTCAATGACCTGCATGTTAGAATGCACTATCCAATCCATTCTCAAGCCTCGACCATTTGTCCACTAACTGCTACTCAGTGGAACAGCAGACAATGAACGAATAGACGTGGCTTGAATATGCATAGGACAATGGATTCTAGCCTGCAGGTAATTGAAGCAGCAAAATTTTCCGGCCTCTACTTATGTGATTTTTGGGATTGTAAAAATAACAGACATATAAGTAGGATATATCAAATGTACTTGGATCATCACAGAACAAAACTCAGGTTTCCTTGAGATGACTGGATATATTTTGGCTGCATAATGTTCAACACGATTGGGAAGGGGGGAGAGACAACCTGGTAGTCCTCCTTAATCCGTCCCCGAGAAGGTCTCCTAATGGCATGGCTGCTGTATAGCAGGGCTACCGCCTTACACTGATTGGCGGTAGCCATTCCGCCATGTTGCTGGCCAGTGAAGTCATTTTGCTGACGTGTGTGGCTGGGTTCTTTAACTTCTGCATTCCTAAACATTCTGTGACCAGACGATCTCTGACGATTTTCAGCTTAAATCGTTAGTTCCTTCAGGAGTCTGTGCCTCCCTAGACAGGCAGCACTTGTGTGTTTGAAGTACAACTGTCGATGGAAGTGAAGTGAGGAGAATTTAATCAGCACTTAAAATCGAGGTCTTCAGCGCTGGTGAGAGGTGACATGATGTATGGAGCAGCGCCGGAATGAAGGGGCGGGGCAAACAGGGGATCCCCGAGAAACCTCAGTCGACCAGCGGCATCGTCCTACACGATTTCAAATTCGATGGAGCGTTAAGGGTTTCACTGACCAACGCGTAGTATTAGTCGCACGATTTAATACTAAAGACAAATGAGACATAATATTTTTAATGTTCTGTTTTTCATTACAAAAAAAAAAAAAAAAAAACTCGGAAAAACATTTGCATTTCCGCCATAAATAAGAAAGTGAACCTTTAAGATTACTGGAGGACCAAAAATGGGCTTACACCCGTTTTATGTTATTTCAGTAGGTCTACTTATAGGACTTCGGCGACCATATAAGTTTATTGGTGGAAAAAGTCTGTAACAAAATTCAGTGCACGATGCTATCAGAATTTCATATACATCCGGTTAGTACATTTTGAAGTACGGCAGTCTGAAAATGTCGTAATTAGGTATGTTGGAAGGCTTAGAAACAGTGGGTCATCTTCTCGTACATTGGTAAAACGAGCACACGTGTTAAAGTTTCGTAATATACATTTTCCCCGCACATTACAACGCATTTTAAGCCCTAAAAAGGCGCCGCCCTAAACCTCCCCCCCCTTTTTTTCTACCCTAAATCACCCAACTGAATATGTTTTAAATTTGAAGCTAATTACAAAGAGTACCTCGTTACTGGTACTACACGCATTTCCCTGAATTATGCGCAGGCTTTTCATCGTTCTACTTTTACTACGTAACTGAACAGCGGTGTCCGAGTGGTCAGATCGCTCGGCTCCCACCAAGGCGATCCGGGATCGACTCCCGGCGGGTTCAACGCTGATTTTTCGCATGTGGGAAATGAGGCAGACATTGCCGCTTATAGCCGGCGGGTTTTGTCGGGGATCTCCAGTTTCCCCAGCCTTTCTCATTCCGAAAATCTCCATTTCTTATCACTGATCAGGAAATGCAGATGCCTACGTCCAGTCGAAAATCTGCACTGGTACGATACCCTGTTCTCGAGTACCCTCCCCATACGCTATTTATTATTTACTACGCAACTTTATACAACGTAAAATGTCACTACGGAAATGCGTGTGACGTATCTGTGCCACTCACTGGAAACGCGACATATACTGGCAGAGACGGATCTAGGTTTTCCTTCGCCCGGGGCAAGAATTGTGATTCCCCCCTTCCCTTCCTTTCCGCCCCCTATTACCATCAGTCCAAACAACCCAACACTAACAAACTTGTCTTGCATACACTGTTGTGCGCTCACGTAAATAACAGTATAACATTTTAGTAGAAATACATAAAACCTTTACTTACTAGCTACCATTAGCTGTGTTTTAAGTGTGCATTTTAATCATAAATACTGTATTTATAACATTATATAGTGTTTCAAGGTTAATAAAAATATACAACTAGTAAAAGTATAAATATTGGTAGATATTGTATCTTTTTAGACACATTTATAATTCATTCTAAATAAAAATTTTCGGCACCACCAGCGCCCCTTTAATCCGGCGCCCGAGGCAGTCTCCCCCCCCCCCGCCCCCACCCACCGCATTCTGGTGAAGACAACGCATTCCGCGGCTGGCTACGACGCCACCACCTACGTCGCGGGTTGTGTGTCCCGGCATTGTATCGCAACACCAGTCTGTATCAAGACTGCAAACTCGGAGACAACACGTGGTCGCATTCTTCCCGCACACCGGTATTGTTCCCTTCCTCATTGTGCGACCGCAGGCAGAAAAAAAAAAAAAAAAAACAAGTCAACGGACTGAGACGGAAGTGTTGGCCCACTGCTTTCGCTTGCTATTCGTCGCGCAACGTCGATTCCCCGCGTTTTATCGTTCGCCATATCGGATCCTTCGATTTCTCGCTTATTTGAAACTCTTCGGTGGAAAATGCGGAAATTACGACACCAGAAGTTGTTCTAGGTACCGCTGCTACTACACATAGGTGGAGATGATGGTATATCGCGAACAATTTGCACGACACCGTGGACATGTTTTAAAAAATAATGTACCATTCGTTAGAAAAAAAATTGCTTAATTTTGGTTTATTTTCACGATAAAAAACGTGTTTTATGGGTGACGAAATATAAAAAACCGTTAAGTACATTGCTACAAAAAATTCAGCTACAAATTATGATACATTAGTGTCAAAACTGCGAAGCAAAATTTTGATATCAGTATTAGATAGCACGTGGCCAATGTAATCACAGGTTGTACTGTGGTATGTGTACAGGGCAGTGCAGTTTAGTATGTCTGTAAATAATAACGCGAATTTTGCTGATCAATACCTACGCGGTGCAATATGTAAACACACTTATTTGAATGGATAGGAACTAAAGAAAACTCAACTGCAGATTAGGAAAATAAACGAGTTTCGCATGGATGAGTTCTGTATAGGAAATTTACGCCGCTTTAGTGTTGGAACTGGTAAGGGATCAACATTATGCTGGCGCTTATACAGAAAACTTCGTGTGCATCACCGAACATTGCCGAAGTTCTCTCCGTAAGTGTCAGCGCCAACTGCCGGCTGACATTGTTCCCTTGCTAAGCCTGTAATATTGAACTTCTAACCCGCAGCAGCAGAATTAACCTAGACTGAGCTAAACGCCTCGTCGAAAGTGAGATCATTACAGACGGTGAGACACAACACAGTGATAGAAACTGGGATAGGAATTGACCATAGTCTTTGTTTACGAAAATATCCTATCATTCGCTTGGAGCGATTTCGGGAAACCGCGTAATACCGAAATTAGGATTGCTGGAGGCGGGAATAGAACCCGAACCCTCCTGGATGATGTGAGTAACACGTGTTGCGCCAACTCACTTCATTGTGAATGTTAAGGCATTGTGGGTTTCTATGTTTTTTGTCGGACATTATTTTTAAATTCTAAAAGTGAATAGAATCGTAAATCGATCAGATATATTTATTGAAAAGTATATTTGCTACATAGCCTAATATTTTAGAAGTAAACAATTTTATAAAGTGGGCTAGTTATCAACAGAAAGAAATTTTATTGAAGTCGATAATTAGACAATTTTCAACAAATCTGTAGAAAAGTTTTACAATAATGCGTTCTCTTTTAAAATTAATAACAATATTCGAGAAACCTGAGTAAATATGAACACGTGGTTTCAATCATTGACAAATATAATATAAGTTATATGGTACAACCGAACATAAAATAAAATTGTAATAATATAAACTAAATAACTCGCCATATCGGCAGTATTATGACATACTTCATTTTGTTTCTTCTCTCCTTCAAACCAGTCGGGTCAAGTCTTGGTTTTTTTTATATACCACTTCTCAGTTAGGTCATGTACGTTTCCTCTATTACATTACGTTCAATGTATTTTTCGTAAATTACCAAGTAATTTTTACTTACAAACAAGTGTGATTTACTTTCGTTACAAGTAAACTTACGTTTAGTTCGTGAAATCGCATGAAATCCAGTTGTTTACGTGGTGTGAAAGAGTAATGGCTGGAACTGCGAAGAGTTATTAATGTGTACAGTAGCTTCCGTTGTGCAGCAATACAATTAAATTTACTCCAAATACAATATTTACTACAGCACCGTGTGACAATACAAGACGGACTTGGTGGTTTCTACAACACCTGATGCAGTCTGTTATTAGGGACAATACTACAGTTTATGTATGCAATGGTTATTTCAATTCTTTACACTGAAATTATGTACAATGATCCATAGGGATCGCTTAATCTGTACACCTACCAACCACATCGTTGCAACGTTGCGACATGCTGCATTATATCGAAACAACCCGCATTTATACCGCTCTACATGCGGGTACACGTTACGAAGTCGTGCCGTCGCATCTTCACAGCCAACCATTATGCATCAACCGCTGCTGCTCGTTGTTGCAACTGAAGCATCAACTGTCAAATATAATGGGTGTCAAGACATGAGGCAACAGCAGCCGACATTTCATACCAGGCCCACGACAATAGTAGGGACAGGAATTTGTGGCGAAAAGATTTTGCCCCACTTTGTTTCAGTGCCTTACGTGCGAAACTGCAGCACAGAATATTTAGGAATACAGAAGTGAAATAGCCGGTAGGACAGCGAACTCAGTCACACACGCCAGCAAAATGGCTTCCCTGGCCAGCAACATGGCGGAGACGCCTACCGCCAATCAGCGTAAGGTGGCTGCCCTGCTAGCCGGCAGCCAGGCCAATAGGAAACTTGCCATAACAAGCAGTAACCAAACATACATGGGGCTTGTATTAACAACCTCGGTCAGCCAATAAGCGGCGAAGTTCGCCCGTATCAAACGTGCCGCCACGAAATTTCGCGTCTGTATTACTATCTAGTCTGTGCCTGCAGCTCAACTTCATGGCTACTTGCAGAGTGTTTACGTGCAGAGGCGTTATTCATTTGACTGTGCCAATCTGTACACAGATAAATGCGATATATCACGTCTGTGATTTGCAGGTTTAACCTCTAGACGTATGTTAAGGGTGTTCAAGTGCGATAAAATAATAATTTTATATATTTATGAAATATTGTTAGTTTTGTAGACGATACTTGTGAGTGCAGTTTCCTCTTACGAAACAATTTTAGCTCTCATAGTTTTCTCATAACGGTGCGTCAAAGTCAAAATTTGCATGTTCTGTTGCCATGCAAATAGTGAAAACTAATTTACTTACGTAAGTGAAACAATTCACATTGAAATAACATGCCACGGGCTACGTAATAAAACATTGTTTAAAAATCAAGTGGAATATTTTTGTATTAAAAATATTGCTGAATTTTCAACTTTTTTCCTGAACTTTTGCGATTTTTTAAATTTTTCAAATGTCTTTTAAATACTTTATTGCATAGCTCGTGTGATGTAATATTACAGAGAATTATTATATTCAAGTAGGTCAGTTGGTTTTCACTATTTGCATGACAGCAGTACAAGCAAATTTTGACTTCGTCGCACCGTTATGAGAAAACTATGAAAGCTAAAATTGTTTTGTAAGAGGAAACGGTACTCACAAGTATCGTCTACAAAACTAACACAATTTCATAAAAATATAAAATTACGATTTTATCGCACTTGAACACCCTTAAATTAAGGGCGAGGTCTACCGCAATTTTCATCACCATTTTTTAATTTTTTATTTGTACCAGATATTATTTTTCTTATTTTAGGCACAAAATGTACCTAAATTTGGCTCTTATGAAAATTTTTTAGCTCTCATAGTTTTCGCGTAATGGGTTGTTAAAGTCATATTTTGCATGTTTCCGTTTTAACGACTACACTAAAACCAACTGATACACCAAACCCAATAAAATCACAGTGGATAAAGACATTGCCCGCTACAATGACATGCTCATAAAATTAAAGAATAATAATTATTTGAATTTAAAAAAATGCTGAAACTGAAAATAAAAATTTAAAAAATCAATTTTTTTTCTTCAAAAATACAAATAATTTTTATTATTTAATTTTATGAGCATGTCATTGTAGCCTCCAATGTCTTCATTAACTATACTTTTTTTGAGTTTGGTATATCAGTTGGTTTTAGTGTAGCCGTTAAAACAAAACGTGCAAAATATGACTTTAACAAGCAATTACGCGAAAACTATGAGATAAAAAAATTTCATAAGAGCAAAATTTAGTCACATTTTGTGTCTAAAATAAGAAAAAAAAAATATCTGGTAGAAATACAAATCACAATAATTGTGATGAAAATTGCGGTAGACCGCGCCCTTAAGGCATCCTATCACTGATCACAAAACAGAGATGCAGATGCGCACGTAAGGCATTGAAACAAAGTGCTGCAAAAATCTTTTAGAAAAATTTCTTATCTCTACTAAATAGTAATACAGACGTGAAATAATGTGGCGGCTCTTTTAACTGGGACGAACTTCGCCGCTTATTGGCTGCCCGATGTTGTTGATACCAACCCCGTGTATGTTTGGCTCCTGTATGTTACGGCAGGTTTGCTATTGGCATGGCTGCCGACTAGCGGAGTAGTCGCCTTACGATGACTGACGGCAAGGCATCTCCGCCATGTTGCAGGCCAGGGAAGCCATTTGCTGGCGTGCGTGACTGAGTTCGCTGTTCGACCAGCTATTTCACTTCTGTATTCCTAAATATTTGGTGTCCACGAGTAGGGATTTGTTCCGTAAATACTTCAACCCCGAAAGCAAATATTATCCGTCGCAAACACTTCATTCTTCTGCTGTCGCACGCAGTATCTGTAGCATTTATAGAACCACTAGTTACTGGCGAAAAGTTTTATGTACCAACTTGTTTCAATTCTTTGTGCGCAGATCTGCAGCTGTGCTTTATGTTCTGGATTTTTTAAATTCTCAAGAGTCTTGATGTTCTATTGGTAGAGACTGGGAGTTGTCGCGAAAAGATGTTTGCACCATTCTGTTTAAATCCCTTACGTGCACATCGGCAGCCGTGATTCATGGTTATTGGCATCGTGTCTTTGTTCAGACATATCTCTCAATTGACTGCAACAAGCCGACTATTTTTATTGTGATAGCACACGTCTATGATTTGCCAATATATACCCTAAGACAACTGAGCATTAAACATCCAATCATTGAACACGAACTGCAAAGCTGCAGATGTGCGCATACGGCATTGAAACCAAGCAATATTTCCGCCACTAAATCAGACCTTTACGCACGGATAGTTGACTGTTTACTTGGTTAAGCAGTATTTATGTGTCTGGTACGCCACAGCCGAACGAGTGAATGTTTAATGCTCGCCTACGAACTTTGCATGATCACCGTCCAATCATATAACATACCGAGGTGCGGTTTTTTTTTTTTTGGGGGGGGGGGAATATTGCTATACATTTCCGCCATCCTCCACTTTTTCTAACTACACGCTCTAATATTTTCTTGAAAAACGGGTGTCCGTGGTTCACAAACCAGTAGAGACATGCTAAATTCGTTGCATTGGACATAACAGAGTAAAATATATGATTACATTAAGCGATGTCAGTTATACGTGCGACCGTTTCATAGGAGGTCGGTCATTCTACAATGGAAATATTAATTACTAGAGACAGGAAAAATTCGCGGACTCACTGACATGTAATGTAGGCTAGCCTCCAAGAACATATGTTTTCTCTAGCAGACAGCGGCTGTTCATTAGCTGCTCGACGACGCAGTGAAATTGGCCTACGTTTAGTTACACTGTTATTATTGGTTCAACGACTTCCAGGAGTTGTCAAATAAGTAAACGGCCAATTGTGAAAAGGGCAAGAACTTATATTTGCTGGAATTCTTGCATGTACCTAAATGAAAACGCGAATTTTTCAAGTCCCTATTAATTACTGGACGGATACATTCTCCGTGGCAGACCACGACATGTTCGGCCACTGGGGGACGTGGAGCGAGTGTAGATCCGTTTGGAGTCTGGTCTGCTGGCAAAAATAACGTGAATTTTGCGTTGTCTACATACACGATAAGAACCCAGTACTTGTGTAATTGGCGCCTCGTAGTTGGATCGTGATTGGCCACACCTATGCACAGTTTGCCTCGACTCCTACTGTGCTTGCACCGAGAATGCCACCTGAGAGAACTGCAGTCACCTATAATAAATAGTGTCGGTAATAGAATTGTCATTCTGAAATCCCCAGCCCTTTAACATGCGCCATAAGGTTGTGTCGCAATCGTGCAACATTTTAGCCTTACAAGTACTCACTAGTTCTCACTTTAAATCGTGCACAAAATGGCACGAGACTTTTTGTTTTGTTTTGTTATCTTATTTGATTTTACAACTCATCGGCAGTGACGTCATTAGTATAGCCAGTTACTTCGTGGCGAAAATAATTTCCCACCCACTTGTTTTCCAATGGCTTGCGTACACATCAGCATCTCTGCTTCATGGCCAGTGATTGGCGAAGTGCGTTTGTGCAGAGGCGTGGCCAATCAGGACAAGGTTACTGCGACAACACACGTCTGTAACATGCGGCTAGAACCCTGACAAGCTGAGCGGTAAAAACATATAATCACAAATAATAACACAGAACTGTAGTAACGAACATAAAGCAATGGAACAAGTTGGTACAAAATTATTTCCACTAAAAATCAATAGACGTTACTCGGGAAGAGCACTGTTTTTCCTGGTTTCAGCTTATGACCTTGTACAATACCGAACATGATTTTCCTATTTTGAAACATGTCGTACTTGAAGGAGTATATTCGGGAAAACGTGTGACAGGGTTTATAATTACGAAATTGCTCCTCGCGGAACATACAAAAGTAGTGAGTGGGAGAATTCCTAAGTCATCGAGAGTTCTCTTTATGTGTGGGGCCTTGACGAGTTACCAACATTATAGTAATTGAAAACTTTAATTTAATCACGTATACAATACAAATACAGAGCTTTCCGGGTATTGCCAAGGGTACAGATGAATAGGGAGGGGCGACCTCGTGTTACTTAGCTGCCCTCCACATTTCTAATCTTCGCAACCTTAATTGAAACTAACCTTGAAGTGTGGCGGCAACTAGCCACAGCACTAAACCTTTTAAACTCGACCGAGCTATAAATAAACACTCCACAACTAAACGTTGTTAAAAAAAATTGTGTTTACAAATAACACATAAACCTGCATGTGTTCAATCACTTAAATTTTTGTAACTAACAATCGACAATTTAAGGGCAAATATCCAAGAAAAATATTTCTGCTATCACTTTGCAGCGTTACCCGCTTAGCATTCCCAAAAGGAATTTCTCCCGTGAATGGCAAACTAATGAGTTACGCGTGGTTATAATTATTACCAGATTAAACACATGGTTTGGATCAGCTTATTTAAATATGGAATGTTTTTGTTTTGTATTATTTTCCCGACGCTGACGTTTACAGCCACGATTTTGTGGCGAAAATGCCAATAACCGTAAAGCACAGCAGCCGACGTGGACGTAAAACACTGAAACGAAATGGTTCAAAAATCTTTTCGCGATAAATTAAGAAGCTTTAGTGACGTCATTAAGTAGCGTAGATATCAGAAGAATTTGTCATATGCTTAGATTCATCACATTAGTTTAGGTTCGCTTATTTGAAATTCTTATTTTCTATATTTTCAATAATGTTTGTCATTAGGTGACGTACTTTATAATATACAGTTATAATTCTTGTTGTTAGGTTAAGTATACTAGTTTAGATTATTATTTAAATTTTGTTTTACTCTTAGATTATTGCAATTATTTGCATTAGCTTATTTCATATTCTTTTTATTAATCGTTTTGAGTTTCAATGATGGTGTTTTTAGTCACGTATTTGCTGTAAACTAGCATATGCTTAACTGTGCGATAGTAGAAAAATAAAATAACTTCGTAGTTCCTAAGATAGGTAATAAAGTGAGTATGGACCTGCGAGTAAACTGTCATATTAGGAGACATGCAAAATTCGCGTTATAATTTTGTAGCAGACTAAACTTCACTTCCCTGTACGTAACAGAGCATAATCTGCGATTCAGTTGGCCACGAACTTTTATGTGTTGTCATTTACTTGTGTTATGCCTTTACAGAGATTGGCCTCTCTACCGTGTAAGCATTCTGTTCGGCAAGTCACGACAATGTCGGCCAGCGGGAGACGTTGAACGAGCCTATAGTCACTTGGAGTCTAGTCAGCTGTCAGAAAATAACACGAATTTTGCACGTCTTTATTCATAGCTACTGATTGGTTAATAACTTCCCACCATATTGCTGGTTCGTGGATTAGAGTTCACCACATGCGTGGCAGTTTCGCTTCTGTATATCCAGGTGTTTTGTACACGAGATGGCAAGCATACGGATTTATGGCGTCTCGAGCAGAAACAGGGCGGCAACCTTTCACTTCTCCTGAGAAAGAACGCAGTGAATCACTATCCAGCACGCAAATCAACAAAACGTACGACCGCCCACAATACTTTCCGTGTGAAACGTGATTTAAGGGCAAATGCGAGCCAATGCTTGTGCTTCTTTCACTCTATGGTTATATGAACAACGCCCAACTAGCGTAGCCTCTCGCGTAACAAACGAAACCTTAAGGGACCCGCCTACATAGCGCCTTAGCGGCCGTTCGACTTCATGGACGTGGAGTTTCCCCCCACAAAAGCGGGATTGGGTCAACCCCTGTTGTGGAGGAGGTTGTCTCTCGCTCTCTCTCTTGTCTTCTCGGCTCGGTCTCGCGAATCCTTCAATTTTCCACAACACTGGCTGCATATTGACACATATTACAAGAACAAGATTTCCTCAACATTTTCTGTTGTTACAAGGCACAAACAGTCACGGGATCGAAAGCTTAAGGATAGATCTAATAAGTTTAAATAGTTTTAAATAAAAATAACAAAAAATAACGGCATTACACAAGCCGGAAAAGGCACTAATTTCGAATATTAAGGCCCTATTTTCTAATTACTTAAGAAACTGATAGAACTGAAACAATTTACCCTTAGTGTGAGGTACCTTAATATATTTTATATGTCAAACACATAATCTCACGACTAAAATTTTTTGTGAAAAAAAGATTCTCCTGAACCTCTACATCATAACTTTCATGGCAGGTAGGCGGGCCCCTTAAGAGCGTTAGTCACCATTTTGAATTTTTGTATTTTGTGTCATAATTTTTCTTCTGGGTATATTTTTGGAACTTTAACCTATACTACGGAATATATACATACTAATAGAATTTTAGACACCATAAACCTATATTTTCCGTTACTGCTTTTACAGATCGAACTGCGGTCAAGCAAGTAATAAGAATTTTCTAACAGCAGTTCGATCTGTAGAAACAGCATCGACGAAAATATATTCACGGCGTCTAAAATTCTGTCAGTATGTATTCTATTCCGTAGTTAGGTTAAAGTTGCAAAAATTTACCCAGAACAAACGTTATGGCACAAAATACAAAAATTCAAGACGGCGACTATCACTCACTCTTAAAATAACTACACCCAACTTGACAGACGGGTGACGTTGCCACACATATTTTGTTTCATATTTGGAAAATTACTTTGTGAAGTCAGACATCCTGTAATTTACAAACGTGAAAATTTCGCGTTTAAATTTGCATACAAGCTTGAATTCAAACAACTCTAGCTTCGGGTCGCCTTCACAAATGACTCTAGAATAATTTAAGGGATGTGTTCACGCAAAATTTTTATTATTTTACAATTTTTAAATTTCTACGAGCCTTTGTTTGTTTTATAGGCATACAATTAGACAATTTTTGCAGTGTTCAAAATTTTCCAGCTTTCATTGTTTTTGTATAATAGCATGTTAAAACCGAAATTTGCATAAAACGGATTTATACAAGACACGTAAGCCAATTGACTTACAGAAAAGAAATAATTCACACAGAAGGGATGTGTCACGGGCTACAACTAGACATGTATAAAACATTGTATAGACTTTTTTTGTATTGAAATAAAATTACATTAAGTTGACAATGTTTTATTTCGAATTCAGTAATTTTTTCAAAATACAAATATTACTCAAAGCGGTTATTTACTCATGTCTAGACGTAGCCCGTGACACTGTTCTTCAGTGTGAATTATTTCATCTCTGTATGTCAGTTGGGTTCCGTTTATTGTATATTTTGTTTTATGCAAATTTCGGTTTTGATATGCCACTAGACAAAAACTACGAAAGCTAGAAAATTTTCAATACTTAAAAAAATAGTCACAATGTATGTCTATAAAACAAACCAAATGTTGCATGAATATAAAAATTATTAAAACAATTAAAATTTTGCAGGGAACCCCCCTTTAAGAGCGCGATGTAGATAAATAACCGCTGAAAACATGATTTCTACGTTTTTTTTCGAAGCCAATATGGATAAAATACTCAATGACAATCCTAGATAATGGTATTTGACAACTTTATGAGTAAATATTTATCCAGAATTACTAATTCGTTACGCGTGATCTCTTGCGCCGCAGTTAAATGCATGAGGTTCCAGCGTCAGAGATTGTGCCTCAGAAGTTCGTAACACTGGAAACAAGTTTATTTAAAACGTTGGCTAAAACTACTGTCTAGAATTGCTATTGTTTAACTTTCGCAAATTGGCTTCAAGAAACCTACCGTTATATATTAATGCTTTTAGCGTTGAATTATGTACACCATGCCCTCTTAACAATTCCTGGAAGGCGCTGAATATATGACAACGACGAGATTAAATACAGGTCCAACCATGCGATACCAGACGAGATTAAATACAGGTCCAACCATGCGATACCATTGTATCAGCGAGCAGCCAATGAGCTGACGTCTTCTTGGGTGCACATATATTCTTGGATGCTAGCCTACAGGTAAGTGAAGCAGCGAATTTTTCCAGAGTCTAAACTCATTGGGCCTTGAAAATGTCTATTAAATACAAGGCCTAGGTCTAAACTCTTCCCTCTTCCTATCAACGTTATCGATTTGGCACGGTTCGTAACTGCTTTAGTTCTTGAAAATACCGTCAGTGCCACTAGTGTAACGAGGTTTACAGGTGAAACATCCATTAATGGAGACATGCAAAATAAGCGTTATTTTCTGACAGCTGACTAGACTCCAAGTGTCTATAGGCTTGTTCGACGTCTCTCGCTGGCCGATATTGTTGTGACTTGCCGCGAAGAACGCTTACATCCAGAGGTCAATTTCTGTAAAGACGTAAATCACGCACGTAAATTACAGCATAAGTTCGTGGCCAACTGAATAGCAGATTATGCTGTGTTACGTATAGGAAAGTGAACTTTAGTCTGGTATCAAATGATAACGCGAATTTTGGATAATTCTACCCATTAATACCTTGGATAAAGAGGGCGTTTAACGGATAATTTTTACTGTTTTAAAACTCTTTATATTTGTACGAGATACTGATTGTTTTTTAGAGATACATTGAGAGTATTTTTTACTGCAATGAAACATTTTTAGCTTTCACAGTTTTTTATAATGGCTAGAGACCTGAAAAATTCGCGTTTTCTTTCAGACGCAAGCTAGAGTTCCAGCAACTATAGGTCTGTATCACGTTCATAATTGGTCGTTGACTTACTCGACACTTCCTGGAAGTAGCTGAGTAAATAATAAAACTGTAGCTGAACACAAGCCTATTTCACTGTCAGCGAGAAGCTAATAGACACCTGCTGTCTGCACGATTTCACAAATATTCTTGGAGCCTAGCCTACATACAGGTCAATGAACCCGCGAATTTTTCCGATCTTTAATAATGGCATGTCAAAGTCCAAATTTGTTTAAAACGGTTTTATGTTTCAAAGGAAAACTAATTGGCTTACAGAAGTGAAAAAAAAATTTGCACTGAATAACAAAGTTGTAGAGCATACAAGGTCTCCTATATATAGGAAAAGGAATATTTCGCGAGTTCAACGACATGCATGTTAGAATCCATTGTCCTATTTACACACAAGCCCCGGCCATTTGTCCACTAGCCGCTACTCACTGGAACAACAGACAATAAACTAATAGACGGGGCTTGAATATGCATAGGACAGTGGATTATAACACGCCGGCCATTGAACTCGCGAATTATTCCTTTCCCTACCTATATATAAACTAAAAATTAATATTTTAGCATTAAAAAAAATATTGCATATTTTGAAATTCAATTTTTTATTTTAGAATTTTTTAAAACACACTAATTTTTAAATGTTTTTGTTTTTATATAGGACACCTTGTAGACTACAGCTTCGTTATTCAGTGTCAAATTTTTTTTCTGTTCAGTATGTTAGTTGGTTTTCTTTTAAAGCATTTAACCGTTTTATGCAAATATGGACTTTGGTACACCGTTCAAAAAAATTTGAAAGCTAAACACTTTTTATTACAGTAAATTAATGTTACAATGTACGTCTACAAAACAAACCTACTATCTTGTCAATATAAAACTTAAAAAAAAAAAAAAAAAATCCGTTAAACTTAATTTTTGCAATAAAACTTTACGTCATGTTAATTTTTACTAACTACGCTACGGTAGGGCGCAGAATGCCGGGGTTGTTTCAGGAGGTGGGCTAACAAATGAACAGACAAAGAGTCGTTTTTATCTCCTCCTCTCCCTCTTTCCCCCTTCTCAGGCTCATCACGTCAGAAGCTGGACTAACGCTTGGGCTTGTTAACGTTTATCGCCGGCCCGGTGTGGTCTCATCACGTGTACCGCATTCCCCTTAGCCAGGGCAAAACCCGGCCCATGATATTAGCAGCGGCGCCTGAGCGCCTCAATTAACCTGCTTTCCTAGCTACGTAATTACACTGTTGGTACGTCGAGATGTGCTCCTGCTGTCCTCGTGTCTGGGATCAGTCCAACTCGACGTAGGCGACCCTGCTGTCGCTCGATACTATACTAACACACACCCACGCTGGTTCTGTGCTATAATTATACATGATGGTTTTACGTGGGAAAACCTGACTATTTGCTGGATTTCAACACACGTTCAGCTTATTAGATTATTACTGGCTTGCTCTTGTACGTGGAACGTTGCCCTATTTGACTGAGCCAATAAGAATCCCGCTAAATTATTTGATGCTTGTTGGTCGGCAGACAGCTACGTTCTGTCACACGTACATCACCCAATAATAAATATTGCAAGAAACTACAGTGTTTTCAAGGGTATGTTGGCACAAAAAACTTTTGCGATATACCTACTGCAAGCCAGTTAGTATATAAGGAAATGATTACTAGAGCTATCGGGTGCTACTCGCTTGTAATGTTGTAAGCCAATGAAATCGACTGTGTCCAGTACGTGTACATGACTGAGCAATCTAGGCTACTGCCAGATGAATCCGCGAAATTGACGTACCTCTAACCATAATCTCTAACTATAGTTATAGGCAAGATTATTTCGCGTATTGATTATAGATCAGGTTGAATGCCAGTAACTTATACTTCACTACTCCTTCTGTGATTAGGCGACACCTGTTTTAACACATCTTAGACGACTGCAAGCCAGTGATAAATAAGGAAACAAGTCTTGGTGGTAACACGTATTACGGTTAGAAGCCAATATATATTTGACTTTGGCCAGTATGTGTATAGGACTGAGAAGTCTTCGCTGTTGCCAGGTGAATACGCGAAATACTCGTGCCTCTAACTATAGTTAATTTATAAAGTATTTCATTTTAGTTTGGTATGTCAGTTGGTTTAAGTGTACTCCTTAAAATGGAAACATGCGGATTTTGACTTTAACAAGCCATTACGCGAAAACTATGAGAGATTAAAACAATTTCATAATAGCTAAATATAGTCACATTTTGTGTCTAAAATAAGAAAAAAATTTCTGGTACAAATTAAAAATTAAAACATGGTGATGAAAATTGTTATATACCGCGCCCGGGCTCCGCCTACCTGTGAAGTTTGTGCGTTTGAGACACAGAAGCGTGAGCGATTAGGACAACATCGACTTGCGCGCTCAGACGCTGCGTACAAGTGCTGAACTGACGCAATGTATTCCCGTTGTTCAGCTGTAACCATGGCACTTCTGAGAATATGGATATATCAATGTTTGTAAACATCTAGAAAGGGCAACTTTAATGTTCTTGAATTCTTTGGTCCTTTCTCCTTTCAGCAAAACTTTTAATGTTCATACATTTTGACATCCCTGAAATTCCTCTAGTTCTGAGCTCATAGTAAATACGTATATGGTCGCGTTGAATCCAGGGGCATCATTTCAGGTTTTTCTTGGGGAGGGCAAGATTTTTTTTTTTTCGGCGACAGTGACCTTGTTGCATCTTTTTTATTAATTAAGCATGTATAAATTAAAAACTTTAACAATAAAACTTCAGTTTTATGTGCTTAGGTTAGCATTATTTAAATAACAAAATACCAAAAATATATTTTATACACTTAAAATTCTAAATCCAAGGGGGGGGGGCATTTGCCCACCCCTGCCCCCCCCCCAAATGATGCCCCTGCCTGAATCAATCTGTAACAATAACTCAATTTTGAGAGAATAAAATGACACATCCGCGTTCTTCCTCTAGCCCCTTTGAACGTAATAGACAATCTTTCAATTAAATAAGTTTTCATTTCGAATATATATTGTCATTGATAGATTTAGTAGTTTCGCCACAATACGCGAATTTCCAACCGAACGCAACTTGAATCGACGGCCAGGTAGGCAGACCCAAAATCTCTGTGCCGCCATCTTGCTATCGAAATTATGACTTTGGAAGATAGTAATACTACATAATTTTTTTCAAACAAAAACTTTATTTACGTACACATCAGCCTCACAGCTGGCGATAGTGCAAAACTTTATTTTAATTCTATATTTACGGGAGCACCCTCATACACATTCATGGTGAAACATTGGACTATCATTCGGGAAGACTCAGATTCGATCCTCGGCTCCGACAATCTTGATTTCGGTTTTCCATGGTTTCCCGAAACTGCTTCAGGTGAATGCTGGGATGGTTCCTTAATGCAGGCCATGGTCGATTCTCTCTACCAGTTTATGTTTTTGTGTGTAACTGTCTATAATGGCCTCGCTGTCAACGCGAGGAAAAGCCCAATAAAAAAAAAGTTAAACAACAACTCTTGACATACCAGTAGAATATATAACTGGAATACAACACACCAGAAAAAAAATTAATTTATCACAAAATTCAATGAAATCAATCATCTGGGCTGTTAGTCATTGGCATGAAGAAAAATTACATAAATTGCACAATTTTTCAAACAAATTAAAATTTATATTGCAATCAAATTCCATTAATTTTTCTTCCCAAACTTACTCGTTAATTTCAAAGAATGTTCATCAAATTCCTTTATTTTTTGTTTGTAACACTGATAAAAATCCAAAAGTTAGCGGATTTTAGAATTAAATAAAGACTATGGTTTCTTTGATTGAAGTTGATGAGTTTTTGATGAGTTTTCAATAGTAATTCTTGGAATTTGGATAATTCGTTGGATTCCGCATATCTTACACAGGACAAAAGTGTGGACTGCAAATACGTGACTTATTTTCCTGATGTCAATAGTGGGTATTAAATTTGAAGAAAAATGTGTTTTGATTCAAGTTGATGAGTTTTTGAGGGGATTTCCTGTCTAAATAATTAGGATTTGGATCATTCGTTGAATTTCGCATATCTTACACAGGACAGGAGTGTGAACTGCGATTACGTGAATCGTTTTCCTGATGTCGAATCTTACGGCACGAACCGGCTTCTTCTCCTAGCTGGGTGCCTGGACAGTTGACACCATCCCCGGACTTGAACCCGGAGCCACATAATTGGTCTGGCCGACAAGACGACCAGAGGGTCGCCTCGAAGTAGGGCGCCGCGACCTAATACACGCGAGAATCATCGAGGGGGCGGGACTCACGTGGTAAGAAGATCAGCGCTTATTGCGAGGGATATGTGGTACAAGCATGTACTGGAACCAGTTCGGGTGAGATCCCGACCCGCCAATTATTCGCCAATTTCACCGAGGTCTCCGCACATGCATGTAGCCATGCTCGCGGCCATCTGTCTTCAAAACGACCACCGCTGTTTTGGGTCGACGTTGAACTTGCCTGCAGCCGTGCGGGCGCTCCAACTTCGCCCCAGGGACTCGGATTATTTTTTATATTCACCTTCGTTAAGGTTCTTATCTAGGAAGGCTGCGTTGGTGTATGTGAGGCACAAAACCGATGGAGAGTTAAGAGTGACGTCGGTCGGCGTATGTAATGCATTGCCGCCTCTACAAGCAAACCCCGAAACTTATTCGTTTTCCTATGGGACTTGAAGCTGTGACCGTATTATTTTATTTGCGATACTTATGGTACAAACTCCATCACTTATTTCTATTGTTGTGTTTTTCGAATAGGGCCGGAATTTTCCTAGATACGGCAGATTCAAAAAGTCTTGAATATCGTGTTTCCAATAAGCGATCCTAATTTTTAAACTGATAGAAACACTGTTTGACACGTTTTCTTTTCGTAGATGTACAAACTTAATGCGCGTTAAGATATTCCTTCCAAATATGATACTTGTAACTCGCTGCAATGCGTTTCAAACTCAGGTAGATAGGAATCTTAAGGAGATAATATTTCATTTATTTCTAACAATTGCAAATAGCTCGAAAATTTTTAAACCGAATGCTTTGAAAAAGTTTGAGACTGTGTACAATAATACGATACACTATTTTGCTTCATTTTGGCTTATTTTGACAACAAAATATGTGATATTTCAGGAGAAAACATCTAAAAATCCGTTTGGTGTATTGCAACAGAAAAATTCAGATACAAGCGATGATATATAAGTGTTAAAACTACAGGAATGAATTTTTCATATATGTATCAATGTGCGTTAAAAAAATATTTTCAAAAGTACTGCAAAACTAAAGAGCGAGGCCTTAAGATTAAGATCCATCAATTGTACAGCTTTTGCGATGATTATATTTTAAATCCTAACGAGAGAAACTGTTGCAAAGTTTTGTTAGAAATATTGTGTACCACGTTAACTATTTTTTTAAAGTCAAAATACATAATGGTTTCAGATAATTATGCAATTAAAGACATTCTCATTAGTCAAATCCACACAATATTTTACCTAGAAAAAATTTAGACTACAATTTTTAACAATAATGTGCCGCAGGTTTTCGATTTCAGCTCTCGTTTAGGAATTTGAAATAATAATTATCGTGAAAGCAGTAGAAAGTATGGATCATGGCCTTACGTTGGATGAACGTATTTTGCGCGTTCGAGGCCCAGAAGTGCGGGTGGCGGTAAGGACGATACAGCACGCGAACCACGCCTCACTCTAACCTCTAGGCGCAAGTCAATGAACTGGCATGCAGTCTTCTGGCCGACAACACGCCTGTACAAGACATCCAGAGCTGACCCTATTATTGTATGATTTAATATTAAATATAAAGGTGTATTATCCTCGCCTATACATTTTAAAACATTCTGCGCCAAGGTTTCCATCCCAAAAAGAGAATGCACGAACACCCATTTTCGCCATTTTCGGCCGTAGTTGTGAACTGAAATGGGTATTCACAAGCCTAACGTTCTTTAAATGGTATTCCTAAGCAAACGTCACTCACGTGCGGTGAGCGGTTTTCGAATAATCTACTAACGGTCGAAGATCTGCGCACCGCTCGGCGGCCTGAATAGACGACCATCTTAAGGGGGCGCTTGACCGAAAATTTCAATTATGTTAATAATTTTTATATTTTGTACGAGACATGGTGTTGTTTGTACACACATATTGTTACATTGTTTTACTGTAATGTCATGTTTTAGCTTTCATAGGTTTGTACAGTGGAACGTCGAAGTCCAAATTTCTGTAAAATGGTTTTATGCCAGAAAAGGAAACCAACTGACTTAGATAACTGAAGTAATTTACACTGAAGAACAATATCACGAACAACACACTACGACATAAATAAAAAACACATCGCATATTTTTTTGTCATTTTAAATAATTTTAGAAAACTTGCATTTTCTTATTTCAAAATCATTATTTCTTTTTAAAATACACAATAAAATCGTGAGGTTTTATACATATCTTGGTGTAGTCCATGACACTGTTCTTCAGAGTGAATTATTTAATTTCTCTAAGTCAGTTGGTTTTTCTTCCTAGCATAAATCCGTTTCATGCGAATTTTGACTTTAACGTACTATCATACAAAAATCATGGAAGCTAAAAATTTTTCATTGCAGTACAAAATTGTCACAATGTATGAAACCTACATCGTACAAACATAAGAATTACTAAAACAATTACATTTTTCGGTGAACTCCACTCTGAATGTAATTATACTTCAGGGTAGGACGATACTATATTTTCTAAAGGTGCGATCATTTCGCACATTTATCTAGCACCAGCCTATATTTAAAGACAGAATAAATTCGCGGGTACACTGACTGAAGGCTAGTTTCCAAGAATATCCGTTGTCTCAAGTAGACATCGGCTGCTTATAGTCTGCTCGTTGACAGCTATACCACGTGATCTGGCCTTCCAAGACACTATGAATTTGACGGTAATTTGCTATGGTGGAGGGAGGGCAAATAACAGCAATTATTTCGTAATTCAAATTAGTAACATAGAAACTTCCCGTAGAACGAAATATTTAGTATAATTACTTACTCACACTGCAAAAACACATACAATAAATTTCTTTCAAAGTCCAAAAAATTGAGCAATGCATGGTACAAATTGACAATTACGAATTTCCTCTTTTCAGCACCATTAACGAATCAATCGTCTGCTCTGTACACAACACATTACACCATTCCTTCGCCAAACGATTTTGATTGCTCAGAGCATAAATATTTTCGAAATGAATTAGCTCATTGTCTAGATATCCTGAAAGATTGCTACAATTTTCCAAAAGGTATGCCGATGATAGTGAAAAAAAAAAAAAAAAAAAAAAAAAAAAAAAAAAAAAAAAAAAAAAAAAAAAAAAAAAAAAAAAAAAAAAAAAAAAAAAAAAAAAAAAAAAAAAAAAAAAAAAAAAAAAAAAAAAAAAAAAAAAAAAAAAAAAAAAATTGTACAATGTATTATTCAGCCATGTATGGTGGATTATTTTCTTTTCACATAGGTTCAAAGAATTTCAACATATTGTTTTGAAAAAATTAAAGACTGTGTGCAATCCTACAAAGCACAAATACATCTGAACAGTTTTGCAAAATTATACACATCTCGCCCGTAAAAATATCTTGACTGATTTTTGCTTCATTTCATAGCAAAATCTGTCATCATTAGAACGCATACATCTAAAAACTCTGTGGGGTTTATCACCACGAAAAGAACTAGGATACAAATAAATATATACTTAAGTCAAAACAATATACCGATTTTTCGATATCGATGTTTGGCTGTGTTAAAAATAACATCCTCAAAATCATTACAAAACCGCCCGACATCGCCACGCTTCAAATGCGTTGCAGTGTGTTCGTAAACAGGGTTTTTTCTACGAAAATATTCCACGTGTGCCCATTGTACCAATGTACGAAAAGAAAACAAACTTCAGGGAAGGTCGGAACCTCATTGTTAAGATGCCACGCTAATTGAAAACACTGTTTATAAGCCCTCCAACATGGCTAAAAATGGCCTCTTCAGACTTCCGTACATCAGAATGTATTAACCGGATGTATGTGATACTCAGGTTGCGACCTGCACTGAACTTAGTTGCAGACTTTCCACCAATAAAATTATATGGTCGCCGCTTAGTGTTCCGTAGTATAAACCGTTAGGCGGGAACCTTGCACGCTAGTTCAGCACTTGGCTCGTTGAGGCGACGCGGCATTTGATGCGCGCTTCAAGGTCGACCTTACTGCTCCGTCGATTTGAGCCTCTCACGCGCGGGTAGGCGGCGCTCTTAAGGGAGCGAAACCGCAATTTTCAACACCATTTTTTATTTTTTATTTGTACCAGATATTTTTTCCTTATTTTAGACACAAAATGTGATTAAATTTGGCTTTATAAAATTTTTTTAACTCTCATAGTTTTCGCGTAATTGCTTGTTAAAGTCATATTTTGCATGTTTCCGTTTTAAGGACTACACTAAAACCAACTGATATACCAAACTAAAAAAAATCACAGCGGATAAAGACGTTGTAGGCTGCAATGTCATGCTCATAAAAATTAAGAATAAAAATTCTTTGTATTAAAATTTTTATTTTCAGTTCCAGCATTTTTTTAATACATATAATTTTTATTCTTTATTTTTATCAGTATGGCATTGTAGCCTGCAATGTCTATCCACTGTGATTTTTTTGAGTTTGGTATATCAGTTGATTTTTCTCGGGGTACTAATATTTTCCCATGCCCCCGTACAACACGTCGCTGCTCCATCCGTAGGGTATTATTCCATGCCATATTTTACTAATCTCTGGTTCTCCAAGTTGGAAATTGGCAATGAACTACCATCGCATTATGTAATCATAATAATGGAGTAAACGATGCAAGGAGAAACTTTATAACGTCGCGCAGTCCCCTGCAATAGATGTACGTTGCACTTATTTGAGTGGTAAATAACCTAACATTAAACACATTATGTTAACTGTACAGGTTTTTAGACGCATGGAAAAAAAAAAAGACAGTCCTAGAAAACAAATTTTGTCAACTTTATAAGATAAAACTCTGCCAGAACGATACGTTTCTGGTTGACCATTTATGACGCCGAATTTTCATATATTTGAGCTTGGCGGAAGAAATAATGCGTGACGTATGAGCCATCTGACAAAAATGCCCTCCCTACAACGTTGACAAAAGCTATTTCTAAGATTTTTGCTTCTTTTCTTTTTCATATACATGTGCTTCCAAAACTTGCCGATTCGTAAACAAAATGTATTTATTTATTTTATATAACAAGACCATTTCTAGGTTGCAAGTCAGCTGAGCGTTATATGAAAAAATACTGTACCACCGCCTTCAGCAATTTCTTGAATTCGGAAAGAATTTACACCATTATGTCATTCGTAGAAAAGCGTCTTGGACCATCCGAACACGACGGAAACTACTTAGAAGCTTCCAACGATCATCGCCGGAGAAAACATCCTTCAAGAGATGCCGGCACGTCCGTCCGCACACACGACGACGTCTGAAAGTTTTGTAACTCACGTCGATTAGCCATTTGGCAGGCTTGCTTTCATCTCTGTCTCTCTGCGAGTGTTTCTTCGCTTTCTCGACGAGCTCTCCAAGCCCACACCAGCCACTTGCCCAACAACCCATCAACCCCGGCGTTTCCGTCCGCGCGGCGTGTTTACACACACCGGTCAACCTTGAACCGCCCCCTCCTGACCAAACATGTGCTTATGAGGAGCCGGTATGAGTCGTCGGCTGATGTCACCCGTCTCCCTGCGTCCACAGCTCGTTTGTTTTTGCTGCCCCCGCGGTTTGGAGAGGCTTGACTCGTGCAACATGGAAGTTACATTCCGCCCACGTGGGCTGTCCAAAATAACACGACGTTGTTCCCCAACAAGGATCCGTCGATATACAGGATGTCCCGGGAAGAAAGGGCAATATTCTGAAAAGCGATACTACTGATCATTGCGATCAAACAAGTTCATATGAGCATGGGGTCAATTTGTAACGGTTGTCACTACTGAACTTCAACACCCAGGTAGCCGATGCCCTTGCAAGTATACGCAGGCGGCCAACTAAGGCGATTCTCTCTTATTTCTACTGTTTTACGTTAGTTGTTTTTTCAAGTTTAAACGAGAGAAGATATTAAAAATCTGTTCGGCAGTTTTGTTTAAATTTGATTTTGCATGATATCTACTTTTTTTTTTTTTTTTTTCAAAACAAGAAATTATTAGGTTTCTACTAAAAAGTCAATCAGAATTTCGTTAATTACATACTTAGCTAAAACCATAGTATTTACTGCCCTCAAAAAAAAAAAACAGAGAAGACGATTTTTAGCAAAACTGACATACAGATTTTTGATATCTGCTCTCGTTTAGGCGTAATAAATTAATATCCATCGACAACCACTGACCTGCATCTGTGCTATCAGATGGAAAGTACATGGAACTCCGTCCCGCAGGACCATATTTGTCGCCGGTGCGATCAATTTATAAGCGAGTGTTGACGCCTGAATTACTGCTGGAGGAGATACGATCTTTCGACACATACTAATGAAGAGCGTGAAAACACAAGCGCAGCCAGTTGTGAATGATTGTACATGATATACTAATGCTACCAACAGCGTGGGTGAACAAACTTCTCACGACCAAGGGCAAGATATTTGATGTGTTGCTGTTATAAATGTTGCGGTAGTGCAGACCAGTCGTAGTTAACTATACCTAAAAAGGCCAAATGCCTACGGGACTCGAGGAATCTACATGACAGGTTTCTTGTCACGCTTCGCTCTTAACTTCCAAATCCGCATGCAAATGTATAGCTGCGGGATCCCTTTCTGAGAAGTCGATGCGCTGAAGATGAAGATATCCTCTAATTTCATACCCTAAACATTTATATGTTTCAAAGTTTCACACAGCACTTACTTAATACCAACAATTCAACTTTCACACAATGAATTCAGAATAAAATAAAATGGAAACTCTATTCCCCAGTCAGTCAAGATTACAATTTATACATGATTCTTCGAATATGTACCACAATTTTAATGCTCCACAACAGTTTTATAATCATTATTTATTATATATACATAACAAATAATTATGAAGACACAAGCATATATGTAACACGGTAACTTAAAACAGCATTTTCATTTGAATTTGCGGTTGTTGGAGGACCTTTTTGGCTTTTTGTTTGGAACAGAAACATTTGTATAACATGCACGTGTATCATTAAACTTTTACAGATGTTTCCAAGAACACACTTTGTATATAAGTAGGACTGCCTGCAATGGCACACTCTGTTTCACATAGGCCTAGCTTCCGAAACAATTATGACAGTTCTTATGGACATGGTAGACAACATTTTTGATCACTACATTTATTTTTTACTGTCGTAAATATTGTAACTGAATTTCTCCCTTATGGAATTTTATATCTATCATGGTTTTTCCACAATGACTTGTCAAAGTCAAAACTTACATGTTTTAAGTACGGCACTTAAACCAACTGACTTAGTGAACTGAAAAAAAAAATTCACACTGAATAATGATGCTGTAAGGTGCAAGATTTACTACACAAAGACACAAAAGTAAAATAATTTTGTATATGTATTTTAAAAAAATTCTAACATTTAAAGTTTAAATTAAAAAATTTAAGAATTTTTTAAAGGTACAAAAATATTTCATTTTGCAGTTTTATGTAGAAAAGACCTTGAAGTCTACAACATCATTATTCAGTGTGAATTATTTACGTTGGTAAGTCATTTGCTTTTAATGTCGTACTTAAAACCGAACATGCAAATTTTGACATAGACAAGCCATTAAGCAAGAACTATGATAGATAAAAAAATTTTATAAGAGCAAAATTTAGTCACAAAAATATATATGGGTAATTTAAATATAAAAAATTAATAAACCACTATGATGAAAATTGCTGTCTACCAAACACTTAAGGCAATAATATTTTCTAAGTGAGTGAGAGATTTTGGTCAGCGCTTAACATTAAGTTCTTTGGCGCGGCAAGATTCCCACATGCGAAAATCTGGGGACTGACCCCGTCGGGAATTGAGCTTGGATCACCTTGGTAGGAGGCAAATGTTCTCACCATTTGGCCACCGTGGCCCCCAATATTTTCTAAGTGTTGTAAATGGTTGATGCTATGTAAATCTGCATTTTTATTTCTAAATTGAATCTGAGATCTCAATTTCACCGTATGTACTGCAAATGTTGTCTTTCATTGTGACTGACAATACATGAACATGAAGTGCCCAAATAAATGGCAACATTTACTAGAGTTATACGAAACTGAGTATAAAAACAATACAACGGAGTGTCGGAAGACTGCATTAGAAAAGTCACCCACAGACAGCACCGACATTCAATGTTAAACGCGTGGCCTCACAACCAGGATTTCTTCAGTGTTTTGCAAGTTCCTTTAAAAAAGGGAACTTGTTCAAGTTCAAGTTCCTCTCTGTAAAAAAGGAACTAGTTCCAGTTCAAGTTCATTTTCAATAGAAGGAACTAGGTCCAGTTCAAGTTCATTAAAAAAGGAACTTAAGTTCCTTTATAGTTCCTTTAACCACTTTATTTTGCATTTTGTACTCAACAAATGT
>PNEQ01106454.1:6401-37290 GCA_003012365.1 Medauroidea extradentata
TTACGTATGATTCCGTACTGTATATTTACTACAGACATTTCCGTATTTTACTTTTACGGACACTATTTCCGTATATTAACGGTATATTTCCGTTAAAATTTATCACGGTGTACATGAGAGTATTTCAAGTGATACTGAATGCTGGTGAAATGTTTGGTATGTTACTAAGGAGTACTAAACGACAGTTGTTAAAAAAACCTAAAAAAAATTTGGTGGCACTGTTAAAAATAATTTTCGTTGTTTTACGGAGAAGTGCTGGTAAAAAATTCTCCAGAAGTGTCCGTTAATTTACGGAAGGCAACTTGCTCCACTTATGGAAACTCGCATATTTATGTGACTTCTTTAAGATGCAGGCGCATTTATGCATTTGGTTACTTATTTAGTTCCTTCTCGTAGCTTTTCATGTGTTTAATTAATGAAACATAATTACTTATAACTGTGTTACAAAATAACGTTTCTGTTAGTTAAACAGACGTTTCCGTAAATTTGCCCGTAAATTTACGGAAATTTTTAACAGTGTAGTTACTGTGTTTGGTATATTTTGTGTTGTTAAGAAACACTAATTTTATATAATTATATCAAAATATCTCCCTGATAAAGTATACTTTACCTTGCGATGGATTCATATATCCCTAATATCTTACCAATAACTCTGACATTATTCGTCGAATATGTATTTTACATTTTTAAAACATTGGTAACGTAATTCGAGGGTATTCGTTTGGTAGTAAAGAACTACAGCAATAGTAATTTTTTGTTGCTCGTTGTCCATCGTCAGATTACTTACTGTGCGATGAGAACTCATTGACAGATCACTAGCATACATATTTCCTAGGAATATATTCTTTTCTGTTGGCTTCTTTACCGGTATATTGAACGGCGTGTATTCTCGGTATAACATAAACTTATAATTTTTAGGGCATTCTTGTCCGACATCGAAACCTCGGAATCCCAGTAGCTGTTCATCAATTGTGCCATATTCTCGAGGTGTGTAACTTCGAATACTGTTCTTGATAAATTCTTTCCAAAATTGCCTACTGGTAAAAAAATGGCCTTCTTTATTTTTTGTAGACTTGCCATCAGATCACACTCAGACATGGCGAAACGATAAAAGGGGTTGGCTAATTCAGGCCTAATTGCATCTGTTCTCTTGTGGGAATCCTTTATGGGACTAGCAGAATATATTCACGCAAGAAAGTGAACAAATTTCATTTTCACTGGTGTCTACTACATACGGCCTACCAAGCTTTTTACGTGCATTTCACTCCTTTGCCTCTTGATCACATTTCTACAAATGTATGAAAATGAATGTATGTCTGTAACATTCGTCCGATTGGGATGTAGCTTTGGTAAGGCGTTCACTAACGAAGGTTTCTGGGGGAAAAAATCACAGCTGGGACCAATAAGCCAGAGCGGAGTACCCAAAAATTGTGTGTAATTTGTTTCTAAAACGGTTATAAATGACCCTTAACATCATTTTGCACCATATAGAATTTTTAACAAAAAATTTATTTGAAAATGTTTTTACAAAATGTTATTGTTTTACCATAGTTAATTACGTATAATATTATTATCAGTATAAATATAATAACTTTCATGACGTTTAAAGTGTTGAAGATTTTTTTAAATCAAAAGTCACATTTTCAAAAAAGAATTATTCAAAGGTATTTCAAATATAAATTGACATTTTTAAGAATTTCTTAAGATTGTTGAGAGTGTTTAAAATAGAACTTTTGCAGGTCTCAAAATGGCAGTTAACTGAACGAGTTGCGGACAACAGCTAGTTGTTTATATAGTAAACACAATTTTTTTATAATCTTACAAGTAACCCCCTAAGTTCTCTAATGCTTCAGCAAACATTCGGTCGTGTTGAAGTAATTTATATTACTTGATGTTCGGTCATGTGTGTAGGTTGGTATTAAGTCCATATATGACCGTTCTTCCATGTTAGTCTACTGATATCACATCCACTGCTGTCACTTTCTCCCGTAGCACTGTTCATCTCTCACAAACCGACTGAATATCCTCCCATCATCATCAGTATATCTTATAGTTTCTCTTTCTTTTTACACCTCAATGCTCTTTACAATCTCTGTATAATCTTCGCTAAAGGAGTTCAGACGACACATTTTATCTGCAAAAAAATAAATACAGAACAGCAATTAGCTCACTAATTTTTAATACACAAAACTTACAAATACAAATGATGACGCAAGTGGATGAAGGTGTTACGTTACATTAAAAAAATAATCCAGTTTGTTCCATGAAAGAAGGTATTATGTACCTACTTTTCACATAGCACTATCATAACTCACAGAAAAGCGACATGTTTCTAGAGCAGTGGATGAAGGGGTTATGTTATATTATCGGGTACAGCTGGTACAAACTTTATTGTAACTATACTAAGAACATAGTTTTGTAACATAACACCTTCATCCACTTGCGCCTTCAATTATATAATTATATAACACATAACTGACAACGACTTTCGTATACTCATTAACCAACGATAAGAAAGGAAAGATTGTATAAAAGATTCAGAGAGCAATGCATAGAAAAGGATGTGGAAGAGAATACAAAACGTGTACAACCATTCATGAACTAACGCATGCACATTCGCTCAAACACGCACAAACAGATGTACGCATGTGCTCACGAAAGCACGAACGTGCATGCAACATAGGCATAAACACAATTCACGATGTCCTATCCTCACGCATCTAGTAAAATATTTATTAATATGGACCTAGAATATATGTGGTTTCCTTAACTACAAGCTGAATCTTTGCGTCACGTTCGTGTATTAGAAAAGAGTATGCTGAGAATCCGAAGTTACACGCTGACTTAATCTCCGTGTCATGTTCGTGTGAAGTTGAAAGTGGAGATTTTATTCGAAAATTTGAAATCAATAAAACGTAGCCTAAATGGTGGAGAATGTATGGGGTGGGGGAGGAGCAGTATAAGACTTAAATTAAAAAATTTGAAAACCAGCGATTAAAATTTAAAAAAAAAAAACTGTAAGTTGGTGAGTAGTTGGCTAACCTGCAGATTCCAGATGATGCTGCAGCATCAGGTCAAAGTGTCCATGTTATTGTAATATAACTGAAG
The DNA here is from genome assembly GCA_003012365.1 of Medauroidea extradentata. Taxonomy (NCBI): domain Eukaryota; kingdom Metazoa; phylum Arthropoda; class Insecta; order Phasmatodea; family Phasmatidae; genus Medauroidea; species Medauroidea extradentata. The sequence continues at coordinate 9,510 of PNEQ01106454.1, forward strand.
TCACAGGATACTACATTTCTAATCAATTAGACCAGTAGAAGTTGCTCACATCCCTTCAACAACTACACAAGAGCTGATCTTCAAACGGCTGAACAGATTTTGTTGAACCCTCTCGATCAAGTCACACTTCAAACAAAAATTTTAATCAAAATAGTTTCTCCGGTTTAGGAGCTACGATTTCACAGACACACACACACGTTTAACTTACAACACCCCTCTTTTTGCGTCGGGGGTAAAACATAGCAGCATCTAAACAGACACAAGTGATGACGTTGCATAAGGGGATTGCGTAGATCGGGCTAGTAGGAAAGCCTAATGCCGGAATCACATATAGACACCACAGAAGCGACACGACCACTCGTCACTAAAAACAAAATATGTCCGCCAATCAGCACCGAGGTTTCCCTGACGTCAGTGCACCAAAAAATAGCAGACGCGACGTAAATTCCCAATATAAATTATATTGACTTTATTCGAATCGGAATTTAATTTTGCGCCCAAATGTTGTAGAAGCTGGTGAGTTGGTAGTAAATTGCGTACATTTATTTTAAAAGAGAGAATGTGGTTGTTTGATACTTGAAAATCGTAACCTTTTTAAGCAAACGTGTAATTGTGCTTTTATTTTCACGATTTCAGAACGCCAGTGGGTATATTTAAAATATATTACAGATATACGGAAGAATCTGAAACACTGTAGACATCTGTGGCTGTCGTAATAGAGGAAACGAACTGTTTACATGTAATTAGTATTTTTTTTTTTATTTTTTGTCGCGCGGCAGCCTAACCAATACTTGCAATGCCGAGAAATTTTAGTGTCGCGTCATGCCCGTCGTGTCGCGCCTATGTGATTCCGGCATAACTCTTTCAATTTTCTCATGGCAGTTGTCGTATTACGTTTTTTCAGGTGGTTCTGAATCGTATATTTTTTTTTTCAAATCCCACGTGGTCATTCGCGCCGTTGAGACATCAGGACGTGATTCAGGCGTACGTCTGACGTGAACACGGGCTGTATTTGTTGAGTTGGGTGAGGGTAGAATTAGCGTGCGTGGTAGTTAATCATTTGGGAAGGAAGGACAAAGTATGTCCAGTGGCTGATATGCCGAACTGATCCGTACCCTCCGGTTCCCTCAATCCCCAGATGTGCTACCAATTGAGGATATACTACAGGCATGCCCCCAACAACCATCTGCACTCTAGAGAGAGAGATAAACCTAAAGGATAGATCCAGTGGATCTGTTTTTGTTTGGACTGAGATGGTAAAAAAAGGTTAAATACGTGAGGCCGAGTACCTTAAGAAATCAGTTATCAGTACAGCATTAGTTCACTACATATATATATATATATATATAAACTTTAGTTTTAGAAGAATGAAAGAATATAAAAAAATAAGAAAACATAGATCGGATCAACCATTTATTTAATGGTTGAAAGCTCTTCGAGCTAGAAACAACAAAACATCAATAAATAACAAAATATGCTGAGTATTACCATATAAATATCTGTTCAAAATAATTCACATTTTTTTAGTAAGAACTTATTTAGTAAAGAAAATTATTATTAATTTATGTATGTATTTTTTGTGTTTTAGGGGATCCCCGATTAAAGAAAATTAAGTAGACTAAGTAATCAACACCTTAAGTAAACACATTTTGTTTTTGTAGGTTATAGTTCCAAAACTTCTGAATTTCTCATGTTAAAACATGTAAATATTCAAATTTACATTGTCCAGTGAAATATAAAACCTTTTGGTTTGAAAGTTTATGCTACTTGAACGTCGGTGGTCTTCACTAAAAAAAAAAAAAAAAAACTGGAAATACCGACATTAAGCTGCCGCAGCCAGTAGAGGGCAAGCGGGAGAAATCCCACTACAAGGCCATTGGATTGGAGAAGAGTTCCCCGCGGAAACTCCCGAATTAATCAGGAATGAGAAAGCCATAAAAACGGCGGATGTCTTAAACAGACATAAGAAAATCAAACTAACTCTGCACCAAGAATTTTCAACGGTCAACCATGATTGCTGTTTCCGAGAAGAAGGAAGAAGACCATAGATATCTTCAAAGACATACTAGTCCACAAATAAAAACACGTGTTCGCTTCACTTAACGATTCGATAGGTCGAATCGCCGAGTGTAACAATAATGCTCTATAGAGTAAAATTTATACAGTGAAATAAGAGGCCATCTTTGAATAAAATTATTTCTTAAAAATTAAAGTTTTTTTTTAGTTAGGCTTTACATGAATAAAGGAAGATTAGCATAACTATTGACTGACAGTAACATCAGAGTGTACAAAATATTGTTGCTTTATAATACAAAGATTTATTTTGGCCATTAACACATGTGAATTAATGTATTACAAAAAAAGCAACTAGAAGTAGTAAAGATAACTGATAACGGGCACTTTGCCATATACTCTGAAACCAGAGCATAAAATAAATAATAACTATTAAAAATAGTTACATAATAATATACTAGTAGTGCCAAACGGCACAGAACATCGTTTTAAATTGGGGGAAGGAGGTCCAGGAGTCCTCCCAAAAAGAAAATGTTTTTTTAATGTCCAAAATACGATCTTTTTAAGAAGTTTTAATACATAAACCTTTAATATTACGCTTGTAGGAATATTGCTATTTTTTTGGTTAAATTGTTATACATTTCTTTGGGGAGAGGACAAGGCCCCTAAATAATTTTTGGGGGAGGCGTGTTCTCTCGTCCCCTTGCTAAGCACGCTCATGAGGTAAGTGTTGTTCTCGGACACGACCAGCCACCCCCGCACCCCCTCTCTGTGCAGACATACGCGCGCAGGAACAGACGGCCACAAAGCCGGGAGGTCCTCCGCAGTAGGTCGACCAGACCAGAGAGAGAGGATTGTCGACAGCGCGGGTCGGGGCAGGTGCTGGTCCCTTGTACGTCTGGTGCAGGAGGAAGGGGGGGGGGAGGCATGATATATCGGGACCAGTGGCTGGGCGTGGGCTCCTCTTCGTGGGTGGAGCGGGAGTACATACGCCGTGTCTAGCCGCGAGTCTTGTATCTGGGGGCGCCCCCGCCGCTCCTAAACGCCGACTACACCGCACTACGTACTTCTTCAAGCTATTTACCTGAGTACTGCAGGCTCAGAAGTTACTGAGCTATAAGGGCGACATAGAAGCGCGCATCACATGCCTCAAGTCAAGGGCTGAACTATCCCGCAGGATTCCCGCCGATAAATATTTACTGTAAGACTCGAAGATTGAAGAAGTAACCATATCATTTTATTGGTGAAAAGTTTGTACCAAAGTGAACGTTTCTACCATAGTTTGACAAACATCCGGTTAGTATATTTTTAAGTACAGCAGTCTGAAACAGCCATTGTTGGCTGTATTGGAAGGCTTTGAAACAGTGGTGTCTTGACGACGTTCCGACCTTTTACGAAGCATTTTTGTCGTACATCAGCACAATGGGCACATGTGGAATAGTTTCGTAAAAAAACGTTTTTACGAACACACTACGGTGCATTTTGATGCGTGGTAGGCAGCGTCCTTCAGCGGATGTAGTAAAGGTTCATTTACATGATTAAATATTTATTGAATTCAACTTCTTGAACTCAGTTTATTAAATGGCACAATGGTATAAGAAATTTCATTCATTGAAAAGCTACCTTGCAATTTGTTGCAAATAAATGATGCACAAAATATATAAGTTAACGATTTTAAAACTATATACTTACCCTGCATTGCACATATTTACTCTATCAAATCAATACAATATGCTTTATTATTTTTTCATATATGTTTTATTAAAATAAATACTTCACATATTAATTTTCAATATGGTTTTATTCGTACGCAGAACTCAATTAATACGTAATATTAATAAATAATGACAGAATAACTTCATCCTTGTAATTAAATTTTTTTTCAAGACAATTTTAGACGTTTTCGAAACGAAAATCTTTGACGAAGTTCAAGCCATTCAATGAATTGAAAGTCAAAATGACCGCGGTTATGAAGTTAGCATGGTGTCTGTCACACAGAGTTCAATAAATTGAATGCAATAAAACTGAAAAAAAAAAAAAAAAATGGCGGAAGGATAGCTGTCAACTTAAAATATTTTTTTTTTAGTACGGTGTATTTTTGTTTAGTATTTAGATAGTTTAAATCACACAGTAAAATGCAGTGGTTTATTAAAAGTTAGTAGTTCCCCCCCCCCCCCAAATATGATGGAATGCATTTTTTAGTCTACTCTGTAAAACGTCCGGAGTGGAATAGGGAATATTTATTTTGGACTGTTTCAGACGCCTTAACAGAAAAACTAACATGTATTTGCTTGAGACGTAGGAAATGCTGTAATTCGTATTTTGCAAGTTAAATTTTCAAGGAGTGAAAAAAAAATTGCTAAAAGTAGTTTCTTAGGTAATTTCTTTTATTGGGCTTAACGCCTTATCGACGGCGAAGTTCTTTGGACGTATTCCATACAGCAACGAATGCTTAAGTGTTTAATAAAAAAATTGTAATTGGCTAAACATTACAGTAGAAAGAATTCAACTGCGGATTTATTTTGCACAATGCTTCTGGTCGTTCCACTTCAAGTGCACTGCAAAAAACTTGCTAAAATGTTTAGGAAGTAATTAACCTGAACGCAGTATAGGGCAGTTACCATACTTCCGCCTTGTAAATATGCAAACTATTACACTTGTTACAGTATGAGTCTGATAACTTCAGTATACATTTGACTGTTTTATAGAAAAGGTCTGGGAATGCTACCATGTATGTCTGGGAAACAATTCTACCATACCTACTTTCCTAGCGCTCCTGTACGGACGTATGGGAAATTTACAAACTATTTTTTAGAGTGTATAGTCTAATTTTGTTTTAATCTCGTGTATTTTGTAGGTTAAACCAACTTGTGCACAGTTCCTACTGTCATATTTTATGTCATGTGCCTATACAGGATGTACGGAAACAAACACTCAATAATCACACCACGCGAATGCTGGGATAAATTAGAGACGAACATGTTAGTGGCAAATGTTGTACAACATTTTACGTGTACAATGTTGCAACATAGCACCATAGTTAGTCCCCATTTTCTCTTTACTTTTAAGTATTATTTTATGTATGTTATACTCCGTTTCTTACAAGTTTGGATAAATTGACATCAACGTATGTGTAATAATTTGTAATATTTTGTTATTTGTAACACTACACAAGACAAACTTCGCAGTACAAATTGTGAAATGGACATCTCAAGTTAATTATAGAACTAAAAATGGCATGCATTCTGCAAGAAATCACAAAATATTAAATATTTTTGTCCATAAGTTGCTGTCAAATTCATCCAAACTTATGTAAAACAGAGAATACATCAAGTAAACGTAAAATCATGCTTGGACTACTCAGGATTTTAAGAGTGAGTGAGTCACCCTCTTGAATTTTTATATTCTGTGCATGGTCGTAGAAGAACAGGTCTGGACACTCGCCTATCTACCAATGTATTTTACTTGACCCCCTTGTTGTTTGGCTGTAGTTCGTCAAGTTACCGAGAATGTCGTACTTTTTGGCGCTGTTCCCCGGGCGGTCGGACTCAAACTCACCACACGTTTTTCCATTGTTAAATTTATAAAGTAAATAAAGATTGCTAGAGCCTTTTCTTAAATTAGTGAGCGAAAAAAAGTATTTCATAAATTGATAAAAAAAAACTTTTTGATAAATTGATTATCATAGCGGAAAGGAAGTGGGCGGAGTTTAGTCCGACCGCCCTAACATCAGCGCCAATAAAAGCCAATATTCTCGGTAACTTGTTGAACTACAGCCAAACAACAAGGGGGTCAAATATCCAGGCGAGTGTCCAGACCTGTTCTTCTACGTTCGTGATTCTGTGTCATAACTTTTCTTCTTGGTATATTTTTGGAACTTTAATATTACTACGGAATAGAATACATATTGACAGAATTTTAGACACCGGAAATATTTTTTTACCATTACTGTTACAGATCGAATTGAAGTTAGAAAATTCTTATTACTTTCTTAACTGCAATTTCGTATATGTAACAACAGTAACGGAAAATAAATTTTATGTTATATAAATACTATCAATTAGTTCCAAAAATTTACCCAGAAGAAAAGTTATGACACAAGATACAAACATTCAAGTTGGTGACTTATCATCACTCACTCTTAACCTGGACTCGTAATATGCAGATTAGAACAGAAGTGGTAAGATAAGTTAGATATCTGTGGAGCGCAATAAGGTACTAACTGCAGTGCAATGTTGCCACATTGTGCTTATAAAATGTCAGTATACAACATTTTGCCGCTATAGGTTGTTCGGGATAAAGTGAGCACTAAAAATTTAAACTTTGAAAAATATCACTGGCCGTTACTGCATCTAATTCAACATTAACTCTAGTTACCTTACTGCTTGTTTGGTTGGCAGTGATATTACGCAATATAGTTCCGGTTATTTCCCTATTTAAATACAACCAAACTGAAACAAAATCAACTCAACTCGACATAAATAAGTTTTATATAATTAATAAACTTTTTTTTTATCTAACTATATAGGTTCCTATCGGCTGCACAATTTATCTTACACGCGTAGATATAAGTCCAGAGTGTTCATACATTTCCCATATTTCGTCGTTACGCGCGGAAAGATAGGAATTGGCTGAAAATAGTAGTTTAGCAGGGCTTTATTGAGTGCTCATTTTATCCCGAACCGCCTATAACATTTTGTCAACAATTCAGTCTGTCATTCCCGTGATGTGCTTAGTTCGTGGTCCTTTCTGGACATGCTGTATATTTGTAAAATGTGAACCAATCCTAGGGCGTGTTTCGCAACGTGTTGGTAAGAGCGCGTGTAGGGGGCAGCAACCCCAGGGGGTTCCTACGTCCCCCCCCCCTCCCTCAACCTGGTCATGCAGAAACCCCGCCGACCCGGGGAGATAGCATCGGGCGAGGCAGATATCACAGAAATTACAGGGGGCCGGGCGCTCGCCAGCGCCGGGGTCGGAGGTCAAACCTTTTGTTCGGCTGTCTCGGCCGGCCAAATTGGCGATCTGCTCGGGCCCATGCAAATGACTTGCGGCTCGTCGCGGTGGTAATTGTCTGTTCCTGCCGGCTTGACCCCGGCCAGGCGCGCTCCTCCCACACACCGCGGCCCCGACATTGAATATTTCACACGTGGCCGTCCACTTTCGCAACGCTCTGTACCCACCATCCCCCTTCTGCTTGTCAAGGTCACACAAGCCTCCCTGCCTGAGCTTCAAATGCGCTGCAGCAATTTACGACTATTCTTTTTTTGACAAAACACTTTATCACGCATTATCTTAGCATATCTACGAAAAGAACACACACTTCAAATTACGTCATTATAGTTTTAAAATTTACGTACGTTTATTAGAAACATCATTTTTGGGTCCCTCAAAATTTCGAAAAATAACTTTTTCTTACTGCTGTCTGGAAATATAACAACAGGATTCGAAAAACCCTTCAACAGAAACGAGCGTTAGACTTTGAATTATGCTGCTCACAGATAAGGCCCCACAATTTACAATTGACATGCACTAACACAAATTTTGTTGGTACCTAGAATCTATGGTGGTGTGAATCCAGTCCTAAAAACCTTAGGTACGTACGTTATGCGTTGTTGAAAATTCGACTTTAGTCTGTAAAATAGTGTTTGTACGTATTTCCGTACCTAAATAAATAACTGTTCTGAGTATGTTTTTTCTTTTAGTCTATTTTTCGATGAAAAAAGTAGGCTTATGAGTAGAGATGATGGACGATGGTATATCGTGAAAATGTTTTGTGCTAATTTAGCCTTGAAAACGCTGTAGTTTCCTGCAACATATACAATACAGAGATATATTTCTAACACAACGTAGTTGTCTGCAGACCAATAACAGGCACTGAATATTACAATATCGGGATTCTCATTGGCACAGTGAATAGGGCAGTCACTCCAAGTACAAGCTAAAGCCAGTAATCGTCTGGTAAGCTGAACGTGTGTTGAAACCCAGCAAGCAGTCAAATTTTCCCGCGATAAATCCTAATTTATACTTAAGATATCACCTTTCTGTCTGTCTGTGTATGTGCCCCCCTAAAAACTTTTGAACCAGTGGACCGTGTTTCTTAAAACTTTGTACACATATAGTACGTAGTAATCTGATTTATCTTATATATACATACATTTACGCCCTGTTCATATTTTCAAAATGGCGGCCATTTTAACATTTTTCGATCAAGCTAGATATCTAAGTAACCGTACTTTAGAATTTCATCAAACTTGGTACACGTATTACATACAAAGCTGACTTGACTTTTACGTATATTGTTCACCTTTTTGTAATATTTTGAAAACCCCGAATGTTTTTTATCTTAATGATAGAAAGACATCAGAAAATTTTCCCCCCAATATTATTAAACTGGGTACGCGCATATTACTTAGCAAGCTGACTTATGTTTAGTATATTTCGTGTACTGTACGTTTAAGTTAATATTATTAACTGATATTCCTAGATTACGTAAACGATTTTAACTTTCAAGGTTAATTTACACCCACTATGAGGAAAGTAGGCTCATCAGTTATGTTAGTAACTTTTTTTTTTAAAGAAGGTAAAGCACTTTTAACTGTAATCTCCATGATTATCTTACGTCCTATGATGTGTGTCACTGAAGAGAAATAACAGTGAGAATAAAAGAATAACCTTAAAATAAACGTATTTAAATGGCTTTGGTGCTCGTAGTAGAGAAAGTCACAATCTGGCATTTCTAGTCCTGATACTTTGACTTAAAACACGTGTAATAATATTATAGTGTTGCGTGTCTAATTTGTCGTACAAAAATACATGCAGTTGCATAATTCGTCGTGCAAAAAAATGCTATCCCGAAATCACAACGGCGCGATAGAAGCGACACGAAGGACGTGATGCGACACTAAAAATACTTCTTATTGCGTACACTAATTTGGCTACCGCGCAACAAATTAAATGGAAAACGTGTAAATTGTTCGTTGTCACTACATACGCCCTAACCTCTAGTACAACAGCCACAGAAGTATATTATTTTTGTTTCTTAGTAATTTATTTTAAATACCTACTGGCATTCCTAAATGCGTAAATAAAAGTCAACTAAATGTTTGCTTAAAAAGGTTAAGATTTGCTGATGATAATCCAAAAAAATTCTCTCTTGAAATAAGTAAACGCAGATATACCTTCATCTCTACTCAAAAGCCTAATTTTTCCATCGAAAAACAGGCTACAAAAAGGAAAAACATATGCTCAAAACAGTTATTTATTTAGTTACGGATACACGTACAAACACTATTTTACAGACGAAAAGTCGAATTCACAACAACACATAACGTATATAATGTTTTTTAGGACTGGATTCACAACACCAAAGAATCTAGGATACGCACAAAATTTGTGTTTGTTAGTGCATGTCATGTGTAAATTGTGGGACCTTAGTACGATCAAATTATTTTATCTGTGGGCAGCATAATTCAAAGCCTAACGCTCGTTTCTGTTGAATGTTTTTTTCGAATCCTGTCGTTATATTTCCAGACTACAGTCGGGAAAAGTTATTTTTCGACATTTTAAGGGACCCAAAAATTATGTTTCTAATAAACGTACATAAATTTTAAAACTATAATGACGTAATTTGAAGTGTGTGCTCTTTTCGTAGATATGCTAACATACTGTGTGATAAAGAGTTTCGTCAAAAAAAAAAAAAAAGAATAGTCGTAACTTGCTGCAGCGCATTTGAAGTTCAGGCAGGGAGGGTCTTGTGTGGCCTTGACAAGCAAAAGGGTGGTGGATGGTAGGTGTAGTCCCCCCTCCCCCATAATAGTGTCGGGTATGGTTAATATCCCTTTCCCCCTGCAAGAAATTGTTGGCTACGCCTCTGTACCCAACAAGCGTCTGTTTTCCGCTCAAACATTATCTTAATTTGGTAAGCAATAAAATAAGTACTTCTCAAGAGTTGCCATTAAAATTCATCTAGTAGGAAGTTACTTATTTTACACTAATTCCTCAGAAACGAGCTGTCATAAGGGTCACACTGACGCTAACATCAAATGCCACATCGCCACTCTGTGATAAGCTGTGTATTACCGCATGCTATTTCCATCGAACCGTTTTTACTATCCGCCTATAATTAACATTATTTTTTTGGTGGAAAGCCTGTAACAGAGTTTGGTGTACATTTATATTTGATTTTCGCACACAGCGTGTAGAATATTACAATATCGGTAAGCGCAGGAAGTTTTCGCAAAAAATATTTTTGCACCGCTTTGATTGAGTGCATTGTGTGCATAACTCCTGCTCTACTTTGTGGGCAGTGATTGGATGTTTTAACTCCCAACGCGTTGGGGATTGTTCCGCAAATCACAGACGTCTGGTGTCGCAGTAAACATTATTCTGACTGCGCAGAGTCGCTTTGCATTTGACTGTGCCATGAATACGCAGCCAATAAACATGAACTAGTGCTTGCAGGCGTGCACGCAAGGCATTGAAACAAAGTGATGCAGAAATCTTTTCGCGAAAACTTCCTGGCCCTAAATATCGGGTTTCTTATTGGCTCAGTCAAATAGGGCAATAGCTCCAAGTACAAGCTAAAGTCAGTAATCTTCAGATAAGCTGGCTGAACCAGCGGCGTCATAACAGGTTTTTCTTGGGGAGGGAGGGGGGGGGGTCAAGATTTTTTTCGGTGTCAGTGACCTTATTGCATCTTTTTTATTAATTAAGCGTGTATAAGTTAGAAACTTTAATAATACAACTTCAGTTTTATGTGCTTAAGTTAGCATTATTTAAATAACAAAATACAAAAAATAAATTTAATACACTTAAAATTCAAAATCCAGGGGGGGCATTTGCCCCCTACCCCCCTAAATGACGCTTTTGAGCTGAACGTGCGTTGAAACACAGCAAATACTCAATTTTTCCCGCGATAAACCATCATCTCTATAGTTATAAGGACTGGTGAAGTCTTATAGAAGGCAAAATTCTAGGAACAGGTTATTTGGAATAGTATGAAAACTACTTGCGTTAGATGGACAAAATGTGGTAAACAAAGTAATTCAACCACGAAATTTGATAAAACGAATTTTAGGAAAAATACTCTGCAATGTAAAAAGAGTAGCAGTATTCACCTTATTATTGTGACCTAAACGTTGTCATCGCATAATCTGTGAATTAAGAGAAATAAATTTCAATTTAATTTGTCAGTTTAACAGTGGTCGAGGGGTCAGACCTCTCGCCTCCCACGAAGGCGATCAGGGTTCGATTCCCGTTGGAGTTGGTCCCCAGATTTTGGCATGTGGGAATCGTGCCGGACGATGCCGTTGGTCGGCGAGTTTTCTCGGGGATCTTCCGTTTTTACGCCATTGCATTCCGACGCCGCTCCATACTTAGCCTACCTCATGCCACATCTCACCAATGCTGAAGACCTAGATGTTAAGCGCTGAACAAAATATCTCACTCACTGATAGTACAATTTGAATAAATGATATGGCTCAAAAACTGAAAATAATATAAAATTGTCTAACATTTCGCATTAAGGGCGTTCCAGAGGATAAATAGGTATCATAATTTTAAATTATTTTATGTATGTATAAAATTGTGTTGTTTTGTGTACGTTACCTGGGAGTAGATAATAATTCTCCTACAAAAAAGTTTTAGCTCAGCCAGTTTCCCCATAGTTGCATTTCAAAATCTATATTTCCATATTCTTAGTTCGTACACCCCTCGAAAACCAATCAACAAAATGAAACGAAATAATTCATGGCAAAAGAACATATTACGGGATAGGGCATCAAGTATACCTGAAATGACCCAAAACAAAATATTTTTGTATTTTAAAAAATTTCTTATTACAACAAAAAATTTAAATTTGAGAAATTTAAAAAAATACAAAACATTCTTAGAATGGGTTTTTATAAAGGCATGTAAAGCCAGTAACATGTACTTTCGCTGTGAATTATTTAGTTTCATTACGTACATTGGTTTTCGAGGGGTGCATTAACTAAGAATATGCAAGTTTTGACTTTGAAATGCCATTATGAGAAAACTGGTTGAGCTGTTTCTTGTTTGTAAGAGGATAATTATACTCCCAAGTAACATCTACAAAAGTAACACTGTTTCATACATGTATAAAATTATGATTATTTCACTCTGGAACGGCCTTAAGGCATTGAGATAGTCGTGGGAGCGAGCTGTGGCAGAGCAACATGTGCGGTGTTGCCACCGCGTGTGTGCGGGGGGCGTGTCTCCTCGCCAGGTCGTGATCGCCGGGCGCCTTGGCGGGCGTCTACAGTAGATGTTGGAGCATAGGAAGGGGAGGGTGGGGGTATAGCTAGGTTGTAGTTGCCCCGCCATGCTGGTCCTGAGGCGGGGGAGGAGGTGGATGCTGTATGCTGCCGAGTAGTGCCACCCATCTTCTGTGCCTCCACAGCCCTGCGGCCTCTACATCCGTGAGCTGTACCACAGCCGCGCGTCACGGCGCAGAAAGCGTCCATACGCCACTATCCCGCCAGCATGATGACCAGTCCTGCACTATGTTCAGCCTCGCTTCAACTCCGCTGATATACTTAACTGTGTAGTATGATTCCTTCAACATTTAACGATGTACCCTTCACTGAATTGTACCGTATTTCATTGTATATTATTGGTTTAATCTATTGTATTATGTACCGAATTATCTATTGTAATACTTATTGTTTTATGTTATATTTTGTATTTTTTTTCCTTTTGTTTTTTACTTGGTAGTGAAGATGACTGTATAAGAATATATTAGACTCGGCCAATTGTAAACCGACCTTCCGGAGCTGAATTCTGTTCGTGTATCAATAAATATATTTATAAACATGCAACTTTAATTCCTACTACAAGCCATTATAGCATCAATATGTGTAGCCATTGCCCTCTTTAGTAAAGGTTGCAGTCTTAGATCTGGCAACCCTGCCAGTAAGGGTCTTTTTAACACGTCGTTTGTCTCGCCAAAGACAGAGGCTTGCTTGATTGGTTATTCTGCCCTACATGCCGGCGAATCAGGGGAAGTTACTACCGTTGGAGAACTAAAGGAAGTGTTAAATGATCCTTCATTGCAGGATTGCCAGATCTAAGGCTGCGGTATGCTAGAGACGACTGTGGTGAGAGATGATGGAATATCAGAAATTATTTTTGTCAATATACACTTGAAAACACCGTGGTTTCTTGTAGCATGTATGATTGGGTGATATACGTCCTGAAACTAAGCAGATGCCGCAAAATCGTTACATAGAAACGTAGAAAATTATTTGTTCTAAGTAGCATATTTGTTTTCCAAATCACTAGTTTCTGTAATTATTGCTGATTATCGCCTTTACATTTTCTTAACGTCAATGACTAGCTGAAATTATAACGACCACGTTGAAAAAAAATTCGCTACAACATACAAACAATCTCCAGCATTCCTATACAACGGTTTTGTGATATCAGCTTCCTTTAAGGATTTAAAAAATTAAACTTACTAAAATAACATAAATAGTGACCCGTGGCCATAAGATGGCATATTTCATAATTCAGCGCGAATGGCATATGTTTAAAATTGTAACTTTCTTAAAGCCAATTTGAAAAAACCTAATTTAATCAACCTTAACAATTCATTTTACCAGCTTTCTGAACCAATTTTTTTTTTTCAAGTAACGTATTTCTGGAGAACAATTTCCGATACAGAAATTTCTTACACCTAATTGGAGCGGAACATATTACGGTTAGTGACTGAATTTTTTTGGTAATTTTTACTTATAAAGTTGGCTAGTATCATTATTTAGGGTTGTTGTTTTGTAGTTATTTCCATATTGACTTTTCAAAACGTGTATAGATTTATAATTATGTTTATAGCGTTAATTTATCTTCCACACACTCTTAATACGAGATTCCGAGGGGAAGACAAGATACCATTTTATCTTCTTGCGCTTAAAGGCGACGTGACAAGCTGTGAGCGAGCAAAAATTAGTCTTAGAATATACTCCATTTCATGTAAGTTTGGATAAATTTGACAGCAACTTATGGACAATAATTTGTAACATTTTGTTATTTGGGGAACTACACACGACAAACTTCGGAGTACAAATGCTGAAATGAATATCTCAATTTTAAGTTAGAGCTAAAAATGTCTTGCATAGTGCAACAAAGCACGAAACACCGGAAATTATTGCCCATAAGCTGCTGTCAAATTTATCCAAACTTATATGAAACAGAGTATACCTATCTGCGTGATCCCAGGACACAATCCCACTCGTTGTATTCCGATTGTGGACAAATTCTATGACATAACAAACTGTAGGGGACATTTATAACTGTGATTCTAGCTTTGCGTGTATATATGTGTGTGTCAAGAAATGTACTCAAAATTAAGTTCTTTATTTTTTTCTCAATACGTTACTGGTTATTTACTCTTCGCCGGCGTAAATAAGAAAAAACCGTAAGCATACAAACATATATTAACATTTCGTATGTTCCTGTAATTTTTTTCGAGACAGTGATTAGGTATCGAGCCAATAGAACACAAGCATTTCAATATTCCCCGAGCGGATAGTAAAACTCTCTTGATTTAGGATTTATTTATTTTTCGTAACTATTCTTGTTCTGAAAGTTCAACTTTGCTAGAGGATAAGATATGTATCCCATTGATATAATGACTGACGTTAATGCAACTGTATGCTAATTATGTTACGGGATATAAACCCTTTCAAAGTAATTAATCAGTAGCCTACTCTACTCCAGATGTTTTTACAGGATTTGCTAAATCAGGTATTCAATAAACCACAGATTCTTACTATGTACTTTAAGATAGCCAGAATATTTACAAAGAAACTGAAATGCAATTTACTCTTGAATATACTTACACATTTGATTTGACAGATGTCCTCTTTTAAGTATTACACGTGAATGTGAGCGGTCACTCTAAAAATAAAGCCTTTTATTGCAACTAACAGCTAATGATCTCCGACTCCGTTATAACATTTACCTATCGCACATTATGCCCCGATATTGTTATTAATAATAGCCTACCGTAAGCTGGGGTTGCGTTGATCTTACGGGGTAATTTTGTCCATGCACTAAAACATTTGGTGTTTATGCAATTTATCGAAAAAAATTTCCAAACGGTAGCTAGAAGGAGCAAAGAAATTTTTTTTAAACGTTATCCTCCATCTATCTATTTGTGCACCAAAAGACTCAACAGCTAATGTTTTGGATGTGTTAAACTAGCCCCAGGGGCTAAGAAATGTTTGTTTACGGCAATAATATTTTTTTATAAATTATCATCACTTTTACTTGATTTGCCTTGCTCCTTATTAAATTTTTTGTTTCAGGCTCCCAAAAGGTGATAATATGTAGCTGAAAGGCTAATTTAACAAAAGAATAACGCTGCTCTAATATACATTAGGACGCGGTAGAGACGGAAGGAAATAATGATTAAAATTTTAATAAAGTTTGTAGTCTAGAGAAGTAGCATAGACTTCGCTTTGTTCTTTTATACTTCTCCAGTGACCAGTTTTAAAACTCGGGCACTGCCATAAATCACACACGACGTTTGCAAAGTCGACGCCTCGCGTAAATCACCGAAGCCGAACTTGTTCTCACGTCTACAACGTAACATACAGTTAAGTCTACATATATACTTAGATTTCATTAGTAAACATTCGATTTAGTATTTATAAGTAGGCATATCACTATAAAAATATTTCCTAAAACGTTTAGGAAGTTATTAACCTTAATGCAGTATGAAACAGTTACCATACTCCCGCCTTGTAAATATGCAAACTTTTACACTTGTTACAATACAAGTCTGGTAACTTCAGTATACATTTGACTGTTTCATAAAAGGGTTTAGGAGTGCTACCATGGATGTCTGGGAAACTATTCTACCGTACCCACTTTCTTAGCGCTCCTATACGCACGTCTGGTATATATACTATTTTTTACATTGTATAGTAGGTGTACGAAATTTTCGCGAAAAGATTTTTTCCCCATGAATGTTTCAATGGCTTACTTATAACTGTAGATATGCTTCATGGTTATTGTTAGTGTGTCTTAGTGCACAGACATATCTAATTCGACTGCACCAAAGGTTACTGCAACACTATACACGTCTGTGATTGGCGGGTAGAACATAAAGACGCTGAGCGTGCAAACATTCAGTCACTGACCATGGGGCAGTAAAATCTGCTTTCGGTGTGTGAAACTCTTGTCCTCGGTTATCATCCTCTTACGATATTCATTTTATTTATCACCTAGGGTAAAAACTGTACACCGTCGTCTCCACTTATTTAATAAATTCTTGAGGTGTTTCACTGAAAGAAAACGTATAGTTGTAGGTACCACAATTCTGTTAAAATAGGGACAACAGCCCAGTTTGGTTGTCAATACTACCGTCATTTTTCCTATAACAATATGTGCTGTACAAGTAACATATTATCTGTAAAAGAAAAATGTTGTTTGCTCCTTCTACAGGGCAGATTGTTATAGGACCAATGCAGAGTATTGACAACCTAACCGGAATGTTGTCCCTATTCTAACAGAAGTTGGTAATGCAATAATACTTTTCTTTCAGTGTTGTACGAAAGGTGTTCGGAAATATACTGAGACAACTCTTGCTGCGGGAGTACAGTTTTGATGCGATATTTTAGGGCCATGAACTTTTTGCGAATGTAATTTTGCCCCAAATGGTTTGACTGCCTTACGTGCACATCTGTAGTTGTGCTTCCTGGTAGCTGACAAACGTGTCTTGGTGAAATGACGTCTCTCATTCGACTGTTCCATTCACAACAAGATTACCACAGCAACACACGTCTGTGATTAGCGGATAGAGCACCAAGACACGTGATAATTAAAACATCCAATCGCTGACTGTGACACAGAACTGCAGATGTGAAGTTAAGGCGCTGAAACAAACTGGGACAAAATTCTTTTAACAAAAAGTTCGTGGCCCTAGTTGTATTCAGATATGTTGGTTTATCGCGGGAAAACTTGACTGTTTGTTCGGTTTCAACACACGTTTAGTTTATGAGAAGATCCTGCTGGCTTTCGCTTGTACATGGAGCTGTTACCCTATTTGACTTAAGCCAGTAAGAATTCCGTTATTGTAATATGTGACGCCTATTACTGGTCTGCAGACAGCTACGTTGTGTCAGACGTATAACATCCAATCATTCGCGTCACAAGAAGCTAAAGTGTTTTCAAGGGTATGATGGTGCAAAACATTTTCGCTGTATACCATCATCTCTAGTGATATTACATCATTCTGCACTATTGCCTTAAATGTTTTATTGAATATGTGTGTTGGGATATTTTCACTGCTGTTTAGGCTGAACGATAAACGCAACGGAAACAAGCTGGACTCAAATTTGAGTGGACACAGGGGTTGATTCCCGGCTCCGACCATCCTTCTCTCGATTTACTGTTGTTTCTAGAAGTCGCTTCAGTCGAATGCTGGGATGGCTCCGATTCCTGTCTCAGTGCCTGTCTTTAGACTCCCAGGTGCTTACGAAAACATAGTAGGCTAGGTGTAATATACTAAGTAGTATAGATCACGTAATCGGATTTTATTTCAGTCACCGCAGACCAAGTTCGTCTAGTGCAGAATATCGTTTTTTACTGGTACAAAATAAGTTCATATATGGCATTACAATTGCGTACTTGTAATGTATACTGTACAAACATGCTAGTGTTAACCACAGAAAGTAAAGTTTCTTTTGTGCACACATGCGGAAGTATGTCTACCCTGCTCCCGAGTCAATCCAGCGAAGAGATATCGACATATCGTGTTTCGGACGGAGGTAGACTGTACTCGCAGCAGGTTTTCGAACGGCTTTAGAGTAAGGCCTCTTATGTAAAATTGTGTGAACATTTGTAATTACTTCTGTGCCGAGGAGACTAAGGTTACTTGTACGTCATCGGTTAGAAAGAAAATGTGTTTTCTTGTGGGAGAGTTTAGCACAGGGAAAAATTGTGCCGCTAGTTTTGCTACTACACTGAAAGAAAGCTTTTGTGGGAAATCTCCCTGCACAATTATGTTGTAGTTTTAACAAAATAATTTTGTGGTGGCCACAATATTTTAGTGCTGTCAACAAAATGTTTTTTTGTGGTGACCACTAAATAAATGTTGCGGGGTAAATAACCACAAAATATATTGTAGGTAGCTGTACAATTTTTTTTTTCGTGTGTCACCAACGTGTATAGTAAAATACCAAACCGTAGTAAAATACATTTTAAATATTCGTAGCAAAGAGAGGAGTAATTAAATTTAATTTTGAGGTTGAAAACAAATAAATTTAGGCTTTTAAATTATATGCTTAATCATATAACTTTATATTCACGAAAGCTCTGTGATTGGTCAATTTACAGCTCTCGCCCATATCAGCAAAACAACGGGTAGAAATTGTCCCTGTGCCAAACTTTTAACATTGATATTTCTGAAAGGTCTTGCTACAATCAAAATAACCATGAACACAACCATACCCATTATCATTGCCAAAGTCATTAAATGAACGTATTTCTACAGAAGTCGGTTTTTTACACATCTTGTCCAATCAGTTTTAACGTTCAACAAATAGTTTTCAAAATATTTTTTATTATTTACGTATTTTATTTGATTGTACAAATAACGTTCCCTTGTATTTTTATATTCGTTCACATTTTGTTCTAAATGATCTCTTAATTTTACATATTTTTTAGCAATATTTGTAGCCAATCTATGGACGAAAAAAGAACATATGAAATCGAATGAAAGAGAATTGTGATTGGCTGTGCAATATATCCTCGGATGATAAATTTGGAAGTTAGCCAACTTAGCATGCGACTATGGAACGGGTATTATGGCTGTGGTGATTTTTGATTGTAGAAGGCAGTGTATCAGAGAATGAGCTCAATTCTTACTGTTATTGGTATGGTTATGGTTGCCTCGATTGTAGCATAGCCTTAACATTTTCACTTAATTCTTATTTTTTAATTTCCAAGGATTTTCTGATTATCTATGTAGAGTCATTCGTTTATGAAGTTACAAAGCCAGTGTTTGCTGTACTGCAAATGAACTCTTTGCATAATACCGACAGTTCTACTTCGTAAAATTGTTGTGTAAAATGTTTTGGACATTTCTTTGTAGTTGTACAAACTTTCGTGAAGGTACAAAAATTTTCCTTCTTAAATTATTTGTTGATAAAGTTGCAAAAAATGTATTTGTAAAAAAAACGTGAAAAAAATTTGTATTATATTAAAACCACAGGTTCAACGGTAATTACAGTTATACAACAATCGCATCCTCTGAAAATAATTTTTCTGGAATAAATTGCATTTCCATATTACTTGCATGCTTCAATATTAAACATTTGTAGGTATCACTGAACTGTACATTGAATGTGTATAAAGACGGAATAGCTTGTCATCCAAGTCAAAATGGTTTAAGGATAAGATGCGTAGTAACGACGCGCGTGATTCAAATCAGAGTCTCCACGAAATTTGACTTTTATTTTGTTTGTAAAAATAATTTCATGTGAAATCTATTTTTCAAAAGTTATTTAATTTATAAGCTTAGTGTATTTTAAAGTAAGAAAGTATATAATTTAATTTTTTTCTTATTGCAAGTTCCTTGGGATTATCAAACATTTGTACGTTGTATTTTTTTTTTTACCAGAACTCTTGTAGTTTTACAAGGAATTCCTTTGGCAAATGGGTTTCCATAGATTTTCCTTGCAAAAGTACACATATTATTGACAGCGTAGTATAATTAACCTGAAAGGTGACTTGTCGGCAGCAGCTTTGCGGTGGAGTTACGCTACTCTGCTACTGAGCACTGCTACCTGTAATAAGTGTGTGGGTGGGGCCTTCTTGGCCAGACGCTCGGCCTGGCTAGCATCTCTGAACGCTTTGTGTGCCTCGCGGCCCGCTACGTCTTCTCGGCATTCTCCCCGCGTCTTCTGCCAGCCACGGTAGAGTACTCGCCGGCCAGGAAACATCCGCCCTCCGCCTGAGTCCAGGCCGTGCTTAGGTAGAAATAACTGTGTGTAGCCACTATGTCAGTTCTACGACCTCGGCAGTTGACAGAACATTTTTTCCTCCCCCCATTACGCTGGGGGTTATGCGGGGCGGTGACGAATGTTGGGTGCTATGACCAATGCGTAGGGACCCCTGATTTTCGCGAAAAAAATTTTGCCCCACTTTGTTTCAGTGACTTATGTGCACGTATGCAGTTATACTTCATGGCTTTTTGAAGTGATGTCTCTCATTTGACTTTGCCAATCACAATAACGTTACTACAACTTCACAAGTCTGTGATTTGCCAGTGAAACACCAAGACACGTCAGAGCTACGAAGTCCAATAAGAGATTATGAAGCACAGCTGCAGATGTGCACGTGAGTCACTGAAACAAAGTGGGGCAAAATTATTTTCTCTACCAATAGAGTTTCGGCTTTATGTCTGGTGTACGAACTCTTCAGGTCTCGTGGTAGCCAATGGGAGGAACTATACACAAGCACCAATAGACGGTGCATGTGGTTTATGGACAGGGTAAAGGGATGTCAAAAGGCGGTGTGTATGGTTTTGTAGAGTGTAAGAAGTGTAGAGGAGTTCTACGACCTCGACAGTTGACAGACCATTTTATAGAAGGTGTGCAGAGTGGCTCGTGGAGGAAGTAAGGGGAAGAGTAGGAAAAAAGTTCGGTGAAATGACAAGGTCATAGAAGTGACTTTTCCCACTCCAGTAAGGTGGGTGGCTTGATGAGAAGACTGGCGCAATGCGCATTAAGTCGGATTTACACATTGCTAGGGACCAGAAAAACTCGCGTTTCATTTTGGGCAAAAGCTAGAATTCAAGCAACTGTAAACAAGTGTCACTTTCTCGGGCCATGACTTAATTATGGTACGTGTACTTCGGTAGCTCAGTTTCCTCGTTGTCTCAATTGACTGCACCAATCAGAGTAAGACAATTGTGGCACCATACGTCTGTGATTTGCCAGTAGAATCCCCAAGACAAGCGAGAGTTATAACGTCCAATCACTGACCACGAAGCAGAGCTGCAGATGTGAGCACAAAACATTGAAACACATTGATGCAAAAATCTTTTTGCCATAAAATCGTGACACAATTTTCCTCGTGCAACATATTTCTGAAGAACAATTTCTGATGCCGTAATCTATTACATTTAATTGCGATGGTGCAACAGATCATGCAAACAAATGCATTATCCTGGGGGAAATTTTTCTCATAAAGCTGGCTAAATATCGTTATTGAGGTTTGTTGATTTGTAGTTCCTCCATACTGACTTTCAAAAATGTGTTGATTTTTAAATTATGTTTTAAGCTTTTATTTATCTACAACACACCGCTAAGGCGTCCGCCTACTGGCCGTGTGTTAGTGTGAGTGAGACACGGCGCCAAGGGCGATGTTGACCGGCTCATCTTGCGCGGTATCGCCTCTACCGCAAGACAATGTAACGGCGTGCAGTGGTATAGTAGATCACTCGCCTGACTGACATTTTCTACTGTGACCCCATATTTTTATTGATGGAAAGTGTTAAGCAAAGTCCAGTGCATGATTCTAGAGTAGTTTTATCAGATTTAGCAGGCTGAAAAGGTTGTCTTTACTAGTCATTTTAGAGGCTCCGAAATGAATTTTTTAATTTACGTGGTGTTTTGAAACTACTGTACCTTTTCGTCAGCGTTTGGAACGCATTTTCTTTTGTCACAGTGATGCAATGGACATATGTGGAATTCGTTTAAAAGGAAACGTATTTGCGAGCACGCTGCAAGGCATTTTAAGACTATTTCGGAGTAAGCACGGCTACGTTTAAAAAATTTAAATACTAGACTTTTTTTTCATAGGGTCAGTATGCAACGTGTTAAGAATCGCATTTACGCAGGACTGTTTGCTCGGGAAGAGATGCGGGTGATGAAGTAAATGCAAGGGAGTGAGTGGTAAGGGGAAATGAAGGGGGGGGGCTCGTGTCGTCGTGGCCAATCACAGGTCGCCGTCCATACATCACGCTTGGCACGTCGTCGGAGCTATTCCGAGAGTTCAGTCCGCGCCGACATGTCGTCACGTGACGGCCGCAGTAATGGGAGACGTCCGACCTCTGAACCCACCCACCCACCCACGCCGCCGACATCGGCGAGCAGATTGAGAAAAACAACAGGTGGTTGTTGGGGACGGGGGGGGGGGTAGACGGTTGTAAGGATCCCTGTTTTCAGCGGGGAGATTTACGACGGCGTCTCCGGCGAGACGGTTTTAACGACCGCGTGATTGAATCCCCCGGCGAGCGACGGAAACTACCGGCTGCAGCGTCGGAGTATATAGCACCCTCAGGGGTGACGTCATTGGCCGACGACGCCGCTGTAGTATTCGTAGACGAAGCAGTCGCCCTCGCCCTAGATGAGCCCTTGCGGGGCAACCGACAATGGTTCTTCACGGGTACACACTAAATCTGAATTACTGAATATTCACTGATTCACACTGATAGATGGAGCAGTTTCAACAATTTGAGTCAGTGAAAGTAGTCACTGCTTTATTTGTGAATAATCATTGCTTTTCTACAAGAGTGCCAACATCTCACAAGTAAGTGAATATTCACAGGTTTTTCCAGTTGTTATCAACGAACAGTTTTCACATATTAAATCAGTGAAAAATTAATGGAAAATATGAGGACATTCACTAATTAACTTGTGGAATGTTGGCACTATTTATCGGGAAGAGTGAATAGTCACCGATCTCACAGTGGTTTCTCACTGATTCAGTTTGTTTAAAACTGCTCCGTCCATCGGCGTGATTAAGTGAATATTAACTAATTCAGATATAGAGTGTATCTTTGCCGTTTACAAAAACTTACGTGGCTAGGGTAATTAAGACAACATTTCAGCGTTATTTGGAAGGCAATAAGTCGATTCCAACACTTCAGGAGCCGCGCTGGTCGAATGGTCTGACGTCTTGCCTCTCACCAAGGCGACCTGGGTTCGATTCCCGGCGGTGCTGGTCCCTGGATTTCCGCTGAATCGTGCCGGAGGATTCCGCTGGTCGGCGGTTTTTTCTCGGGGATCTCCCGATTCCCTCGTCCCTTCAATCCGGCACTGCTCCGTACTCATCTTATGTCACCCCTCACCAGCGATAAAGACCTCGATGTTAAGAGAAGTCCTCGCCTAGCGCATGAACGGTGATGCAGCGTGTTGCGCGAGATCTCTTTTACTCGAAACTGCTTAACTTATTTCCAATATATTTATATATTAAAAGGCAACACGCTTAAAACTATGCTTCTATTTTTTCAATAATACGTCACGCCTGTTAGAAACCTGTTTCTGAGGTCCCTCAAAATGGCTAAAAACGGCTTTTTCATACTGCCGTTTCTCGAAAAATACCCGCCTGATTGGTAAAACAGAAAAATAGAAGCATTCGCTTGACTTTCAGCCGCACTTACATCAAATAAAATGATAGGGTCACCGCTTAGAGTCCCATAGATAAAAGATCACGACGAAACCCCTGCACACCAGTTTAGTTCTCCGCGCATAGAGGCTATAATATTATTGACGTGCGCGGAATTCTCGCCCGTATTACCAATGTCATTTATTGCTTCCAGAGAGCGAAAGCGTGCCCCTCGAGGACTTCTCTTAAGCGCTGACTAAAATCTCCTCAATCATGCCAACACGTGCGTTGAACACCGATTCGCCTCTCAGCGCGGAGTACTCAAAACTAGCGTGCAGTGTTACTGTAGAAAGTTAAGCGGTGACCCTATACTTTTATTTGCTGCACTATGTTAGGCCTGCGTAGGTCTCTGTTTTACGATTACGGCTGGTACTTTCAAGTTACAATAATGCCAAAAAGTTTATTTTACCACTTTTGAAGAGCTGGCAATCACGTTTTTAATACACGGGCGGTATTTTAAAGAAGGTAGAGGTTTAATTTGAAGTTTATCATATTTCCGTAAATAAACGCGCTGTAAACACTACATGATGAAAAAACACTTTTCTTGCCACTCCACAGCACAGCTCATTGGCCAGGTCCAATTAATTCTTAAGGATATCACTACCCGCGCTTCAAATGCGTCACAGCGATTTTCAACTATTTTTTTTTAATTGACAAAACTAGTTCACGCGCATTACATTTGCATTTCTACGAAACGGAATGAAATTCCTTTGATAATTTTTAAAAAATACATATGATGACAAGTTAAGGGCGCGGTCTACCGCAATTTTCATCGCCATTTTTGTATTTTTTACTGGCACCAGATTTTTTTTTTCTTATTTTAGGTACAAAATGTAACTAAATTTGGCTCTTATGAAATTTTTTTATCTCTCATAGTTTTCGCGTAATGGCTTGTTTAAGTCATATTCTACATGTTTCCGTTTTAACGACCACACTAAAACCAACTGATATACCTAACTCAAAAAAAGCATAGTGGATAAAGACATTGCAGGCTACAATGACATGCTCATCAAATTAAAGAATAAAAATTATTTGAATTTTAAAAAAATGCTGAAACTAAAAATAAAAATTTTAAAAATGTGATAATTTTTTTTAAAAATACATATAATTTTTATTATTTAATTTTATGAGCATGCCATTGTAGCCTGTAATGTCTTCATCCACTGTGATTTTTTTTCGGTTTGGTATATCAGTTGGTTTTAGTGTGGTCGTTAAAACGGTAACATGCAAAATATGACTTTAACAAGCCATTAAGCGAAAACTATGAGAGATACAAAAATTTCATAAGAGCCAAGTTTAGTCACATTTTGTGTCTAAAATAAGAAAAAAAATATGTAGTACAAATAAAAAATTAAATAATGATGATGAAAATTGCGGTATACCGTGCCCTTAAGTTAGTTCATTTAAGGAATTTTTAAAAGAGACAAAATGAAATTTGTTGTGCGTTTTTAAATATTTTAGCATACGGCCCATAATATCTAAGTCAGTGTGAATTATTTCATTCGATAAAAAGTTACTTGGTTTGTGTTATTGATATGTTCTAGAAACTTGTAAATTCTGACTTTGACATGCCGCTATGGAAACACTATGGGAGTTAAAATTTTTCACGAGTGGAAAATGTAGTCACAAGAAACGTCTATGAAATGAACACTGTGTCGTTGCAGATATAAAATTGTGAATTTTTTCCACGAGAGCGCCTTTAAGGCCATGCTCTGTCATTTATTTCAAACAATTGCAAGTAACGTGAATATTTTTTAACCAAATGCTTTGAAAACATTTGAGAGTATGTACAGTCATTTTGACAACAAAATATGTGCTAATTCAGGGGCAATAATCTAAAAATCTGTTTGATGAATTGCAACAAAAAAAAATTCAGATACAAACGATGATATATAAGTGTTAAAATTGCCAGAAGGAATTTTTGATATATGTATTCATTTGCGTTTAAAAAAAAAAAAATTTCGAAACCACTGCTAAACTAAAGAGCGAGGCCTTAAGGCGGTCTCTTGCAGGCTCACCAGTTGCATATTCAACTTTAAGAGCAAGACGCTTAACTAGCATTCTCTCCCTCGAGGACTATATATAGAGATGATGTTTCATCGCGGGAAAGCTTGACTGTTTGCTGGGTTCCACCGCACGTTTAGCTTATCATAATATTATTGGCTTTCGCTTGTACTTGAAGCTGTTATCCTATTTGACTGAGCCAATAAGAATTCCGGTATTGTAATACTTGATGACTGCTGTTGGTCTGCAGAGCGCTACGTTTTGTCTGACGTATATAACCCAATCATACATGTTGCAAGAAGCTGCAGCGTTTTCAAGGGTGTGTTGGCACAAAACATTTTCGCAATACCTATACCATCATTAGAGGTACGTAAATTTCGCAGATACATTCCAGATCAGGTTGCACGCCAATTATGTATACTTCATTGTCATGTCTGTGACTTTCTTGGCGGCTGTTACGAAACGCGTTTGACTACTGCAAGTCAGTAGTAGATAAGGAAATAATGCGAAGTGCTATCGCTTGCTACCTGCTTGTACGGTTGTAAACCAATAAATAGGGACATGCAAAATTCGCGTTATTATTTGGCTAGACGCTAGAATTGACTGTCCTGTACATATAAGCGTACAACCTGTGGTTACACTGGCCACGAGCCTGTATATGACGTCATTTACATGTGTGATAGCTTTATGGCAGGTTGGTCACTCTACTGAGAACTTTTAATTATTGGCCAGAAGCATTATTCGCGGAAGGCCACGATATTGTCGTCCAACGGGAGACGTTGAACAAGCCTAGAGGCGTTTGGATTCTAGTCTGTGGGCCGAAAATAACGCGAATTTTGCACGTCTCTACCAATAGATAATCGATTGTGGCCAGTGCGTGTATAGGACTGGCAAGTCTAGGCTACTGCCAGATGAATCCGCGAAATTGACGTACCTCTAACCATCATCTCTAACTATACTCTTAATAAGTGCCTGACGCAGCTCCATAGACGCGTTTGACCATGCTGTCCAAGTCTAACGGCGTTGTCTGACCACAACCACCTTGGCTCTACAATCAGTTCATTGAAAGGAAAGTGTTGTTGTAGGTACCATACTTGTGATAAAATAGGGGCAACACTCCAGTTAGGTTATCGTTACTATTTTACATTGTTCCTACAACAATCTGTTCTGTGGAAGTAACAATATGTTTTGTAAAAGAAAGATTCTCTTTACTCCTTCTACAGAACATATTGTTACTTCTACAGAACAAATTGTTATAGGAACAGTGTAGATTAGTAACGACAACTTAAGGCCATGCCCGGTAGTTTTTTTTACGTTGGTGCAAAAAACTCAAAAAGTTTTCAACCAAATGGGTTGAAAAAAATTGAGAGCGTGTGAAGTCATACTATGCACAATTATATGTAGGCTTTTTAAAAAAATGAGTCGTTTGCCAGTAAAAAAAAATATTTTGTGCCATTTTGGCTCATTTACATGCTAAAATATGTGATACTTTGGGTGCAAGAATCTAAAAATCCATTGTGTTCATTGCAACGGAAAAATTCAGATACAAACTTTGATGTATTAGTGACAAAACAATGTAGCGATTTTGTGATAGAGATATTAGTTCATTTTGGAAAAATTATTTTCGAAATCACTGCAAAACTACCAGGCATGGCTTTAACTGGGCTGTTGCCTTTTTTTAACATAAGTATGGTACCTACAACAATACATTTCTTTCAGTATTCATATGATACGACGTCGAGAGTGTAGCACGCCAGGCTGACATTTGATTTCTCCACACGTAGGCCGTGTTCCATACAGTACAAATATTCATACTTGCACATTCTCACTCGGAAGTGACGTCATATGTAGCGTTGTTACATGAAGCAGAGTGTGAGTGGCGAGTGTTTGTAAGTGCGTGCTTTGTGCACACCCTTAAGGGCGCGGTTCTCCTCAGTCTTCAACGTCTATTTTTATTTATATATTTGTACCAGATATTTTTTTTTCCTATTTTAGACATAAATTTTGATTAAAACTTCCTCTTAGGAAATTTTTGTAACTCTTGTAGTTTTTGCGTAATGAGTCGTAAACGTCAAAATTTGCACTTTACGGTTTTATGCACGCCACTAAAATCAACTGACATACCAAACCGAAAAAATTGACAGTATATAGTGTAGTATACTAAAGTATATTACATTTTACTGCTTATTTTCACTTTTACGTGTGGAGTAAAATAGTAAAACTTTCATATATATACGTAAAAGTGTTGTGTTGACTCTACTGGAAGTGACGTACTAAAAAACTTACGTTTAACAGCCATTTAGTATAGAATTCAGATGTGAAATTTATTAATAATTTTTAACCAAAATGA
>PNEQ01106455.1:5637-37293 GCA_003012365.1 Medauroidea extradentata
GGCCTTCACAACAGAAAAAAGTGCAGGTTGTGAAGAGAGCAGTTTAATATCATACTCAGAACATTTTCCCTGACTTTCTGCTCTCTTAGGGTAATTTTCCCTGACTCACAGGGTTTCAAAACATGTTTCCCTGACTTTCCCTGACCAAATTAATTTTCCCTGACTTTCACTGACTTTCCAGGTCTGTGGGAACCCTGGCCAATAATTTGAGAGGTGGGTGGGATTTTGCAAAACGTGTCAATAGATGGCCGCATTGCTATGTTACATTTCACGGTTGCTCACAAGCAACATAACAATAATTAGAAAGAAAAAATTATTTTTAATAGATAAATTAAGGTGCTTTATTATGTTCCCAATTAGCGCAATCGAAACACTAGATCACCAGTCTGTAAGAGCGAGCAGGTTTGCTTTAACACAACATTCTAACTGTTAGCTACGTACATTAATTTTTTTTGACACATGCGACCTTCATACAGTTTACTTGAAAACAAAATTGATTATTCTGGAGCGGATTAGACACAATAAAATGGATTCAATATAAGTTATCACTATAAAATTTTAATTAAACTGATGTAAACTAAAACCTACCACTAAAATTTTCAATGTTGCTGTCTTCACTACTCTCAATTCACTCAGGAGCAGTGTAATCTTAATTATTAAGTAAGAAAATTTTCAACTGTAACGGTGCATGCATTGTCATGGTCCATTAAATTTGACCAGTTTTTAAATTCAGTGTAAGATTACAAAACCTTATACAATGCCTCGTGGGCAGCAAACGAAAACTACTTCAATTTTGTCATTTGTGTGTTAGCCAATAAGTATATGATTTCAATGTTTACGGTGGCGTTTGAAAATATGTCATTTTCAAAGCTCAATAATTTTAAAACCAAAATAGGCATGGAATTACTGCTTTATGTGGTTGCATTTGGTGCGAAAAAATTTCGGAAGAATCGTGTAAATATTAAATAGTTTTTCTAGGTATTAGTCCAAATGCAACAGTTTTCATTTCAGGGTATATTGGCATTCTGGACTTGCAAACATATTTTAATTTTTTTCAATGTTTTACGAACATAATTTTATGAAATTTTGCAGTCTTAGTAATTTATTTTCTATTTTTGGTAATTTTGTCATAAATGATAACCTGACATGCAATACATTACTTTTTCCAAAACTGTAAGTCCGTAAAAGATAATAGCACAAGGATCAATAATAATGATTTGGAAACAAAAAAGAAAATAAAGAAATAAGTAAATTAAAATCAAAACAACCAGGAATCACTTAATGTCGACAAAGCAATACGCTGGGACGTACAACCTTTACTATGTAATACGCTATGTGACAATTAAGACAATACAAATCGTAAGCATGACTATGTCCTCAACAATTACAATTAACAATATTTAACTTACGTGAGTAATCAAATCAATATCTACATTAAACACCTGAAATGCATAACTGCTCCTGATTAGAATTCTCACAATCTTCTCAAATTTTTTTTGTGTTGTAGGTGGTAAGTTCTCTTTACGTGCAACATTATTACCTAATCTTATTCATAATACACTCGTGGACACAATTAAAGCATCACTTTATCAAAAAGCGATTTGAAATCGAAAAAGTGGCCCAATCGACTTGAAATTTCCTGAGACAGTGTAACCAAGCCTCATGTTTACAATGTGAAGTGCGTCTGGTTGATTCCGACTGGATCTCGGGGGTGACAACCCTCCAACCAGGGTCGTCATTTCAGGTTTTTCCAGGGGGGAGGGGGGGGGGGCAAGATTTTGTTTTCTGACGACAGTGACATTGATGCATCTTTTTTATTAATTAAGCATGTATAAATTAGATACTTTAATAATAAAACTTCAGTTTTATGTCCTTAAGTTAGCATTATTTACATTTAAAAATACAAAAAATACATTTATACACAAAATTTCCAAATCCAGGGGGGGGGGGCATTGCCACCCCCCCCTGTAGATCCCAAATGACGCCCCTGCCTCCAACTGCAGAAGATTGGAAAACGTCGTTTTGGAAGGAGCACCTTGGTTTTGTGGCCAAAAAGTTCCTTTAAAGGTTTGAAAAAAAAAATCTCAATTTTAAACCCCTTTTAGAGGGTTTTAACATTTAGGCCCCTTGCGATTTTCCTCCTTAAAACATCACCAGACAGAAAAAATTAACGGGTACATTCCTACCGCGAATTTCACTGACTGCTGAAGCAAACTTGCGCCATCCGACCTTTGTGGAGACCTACCCAGTCGCGTTATAACCCTTATGGTGAGGTATCGGAAAAAGAGGGTTGAAGATAATTTTGAGCTGTGGTCAGGAAGGATTGTTGTGTGGTGTGCTTTTTGAGGTACGTGCCAAAATCTCATTCCGTTTGTAGAGCTACAACCCCCTTTAAAAAAGCTAAACAGTAAAACAACCCCCTGTTTTAACCCCGCCTACGAGTGTACTTTGTGAGCAAAATTTTTGGAAACTCGGGTCAAAGCAAGGTACCAGCACCAGTCACGTACCCTGTAAACGACATTACCGTGCGACAAAGAATAACACCCCTTGAAACCCTCTTTTGAAATCACTGAATGTCTGTACAGAATCATCGTCGTTTTTGACATTGCACTGCAAACTTTCAAATTCGAACGCCAATTCAAAATGCTTTAACAGTTTTAAGCGGCTTGCATTTCCTATTTGACAATGAAATCACTGCAGTCGTTACGTTTTCGAACTGTCTCGTGACAGCGAAGCTTTTAGAGTTGGCGGATACAGACTGCACGAATGTTTGTTGCCGAATAGTGCATTATGCGTATTCCAAGCCGTCATCACCTCCGTGACGTATTGGTTCCACGTGCGTCTTTCATGCTGAAGGTCCGGCATTCGCATTACCGCTAGACCATGTCGTTTTATTGTTGTGTACGGTAATCAAATTTTCTGGAAGGTGCGGGAACAGAGGTCGATGTTTCCGGAAACACTACGATGTTTCCGGGGAACGAATTTCTAGAATGTTCCATCAGCCTTTAAATTCATCCTAGGCACTCTGGCGTTGTCAGTTTCGTCGTGGCCTGAAAGCAAGTCGGTCATCTTGGACAAAGGTTACGCTGCATTGAGAGGCTTTGGTGCATTGGTGTACAGAACCCGGAAGACACAGGCCGTATCTCTTCATATCTGTAATCATCTGATTTACAGTACGTACATAACTGTTTTAACTGTATACAGTAAGAATAGTAATCAGCCCATTCTGTTGTTGTCTTACAGATAACGTATGGTCCGGCGTGCTCTTACTGAAGACGATGTGCGTCACATCGTAACTCTCATTGACAATGCGGGTATGTCCCATAGGAATGTTGCCCGAAGAGTTAGAAGGTCCCAAAGCGTCGTCACGAGGGCACACCAACGATTTCAGGATACTGGAGGCTTCAGACGTCGCCCTGGGCAGGGACGAGGGCGCTGTACCTCAAACCAGAAGGACCGAGCGATGTGTCACTCTGCCTTACAAAATCCCTCCACCAGCGCGGTATCCATAGCTCAGAACCACCGTGAGATGACGGGACGTCCTATAAGTTCCAAAACTGTTCGGAGGAGGCTAAAGGAAGGTGGCCTGCATTGTCAGCGACCTGCAAAAGTCCCAGCTCAGACAAGTATTCACCATAGAGAGAGTATAAGGTTTAATCACGATTATGGAGATTGGTGGTATCAAGAGTGGCGGAACGTAATGTTCTCCGATGAACGCTGCATTAGCGACGATTGCGGGAGGGTGTACCGCCGCCATGGGGATCGGGGGCAACAGAGGAACATGAAGTCGGTTACAGCGTTCGGAGGCGGTTCAGTTATGGTTTGGGCAGGCATCATGGCCAACAGAAGAACCGAGTTGGTTCTTGTCCCACCACCTGTGTTGACCGCTGTACGGTACGTAAACTAAATTCTGCAGCCTCACGTCCTACCCCTCCGAAAACCGATTAGGAACCAATTCAAGTTCCAACAAGATAATGCAAGACTGCATACTGCCAATGTGACAACCTGGTACTGTGATGAGAACGACATAACAGTTTTAAGGCATCCTTCTTGTTCGCCCGACATGAATCCCATAGAACATGCGTGGGGCGAACTCAAGAGGAGGCTCCGAATGTGCGGACGGAAACCAAGAAACCTGGAATGAAATGCCACCGGAGTTTTTACGCAGACTCATCAGAAGCATGCTCGCCCGTTGTGCTGCTGTTCGCAGGGCATGAGGAGGAAACACACTGTACTTAACTGTTTGTTTCAAGACGGAATGAATATTCTTTCTTATTCTTCGTTTGAGAGTAATTTTTTGTTCCAATAACTTCATTTGAAGACAAAATTATTTTTCAATAAATGATGGAATGTTCAAAAAGTTTTTTACTGTCCTAAAAACAAACCGTAATGCACATTTTTACTGTAATCCGTAAAAGTTTCTCTGTCACGAAACAGTTCAAAAACGTAATGACTGCAGAGATTTCACTGTCAAAAAGGAAACGCAAGCAGATTAAAACTGATAAAACATTTTGAATGGGCGTTCAAATTTGAAAGTTTGCAGTGCAATGTCAAAAACGACGATGTTTCTCTACGGACATTCAGTGATTTTAAAAGAGGGTTTCAAGGGGTGTTATTCTTTGTCGCACGGTAATGCCGTTTACAAGGTACATGACTTGGTGCAGCTACCTTATTTTGACCCGAGTTTCCAAAAATTTTGCCCACAAAGTACACTTGTAGGCGGGGTTAAAAAAGGGGGTGGTTTTAGTGTTTAGCTCTTTTAAAGAGGGTTGTGGCTCTACAAACGGAACGAGATTTTGGCGCGTACCTCAAAAAGCACACCACACGACAATCCTTGCTGACCACAGCTCAAAATCATCTTCAATCCCTTTAACCCTCTTCTTCAGTTACCTAACCATAAGGGTTGTGATGCAACAGGGTAGGTCTCCACGAAGGTGCGGATGGTGCAAGTTTGTTTCAGCAGTCAGCGAGATTCGCGGTAGGAATCTACCCGTTAATTTTTTTGTCTGGTGATGTTTTAAGGAGGAAAATCGCAAGGGGCCTAAATGTAAAAACCCACTGAAAGGGGTTTAAAATTGAGATTTTTTTTTCCAAACCTTTAACGGACATTTTTGGGCACAAAACAAAGGTGCTCCTTCCAGAAATGTTGCAATCGTACAATTTTTTTCAGCGTGGGGGATGTTTAACTTTGAGGGTATGCAATAGGGGTGGTTTTGACCTAAGCCTGAAAAACTTAACAGAGTACCAAATGACAGGTAAAGGACCACCTCTGACAGGATTTTCAGTGCACTTCCATCAGTAGCTGCAGAGAAAGGTTCGTTAAAAAAAAACTTAAACTACATTTTCCAATTTTTGGCAGTTGGAGGGTTGCCACCCCCGAGATCCAGTCGGAATCGACCAGACGCACTTCACATTGTAAACTTGAGACCTGGTTACACTCTCTCAGAAAATTTAAAGTCGATTGGGCCACTTTTTCGATTTCAAATCACTTTTTTAAAAAGTGATGCTTTAATTGTGTCCACGAGTGTATATCTGTTCATCACTTTCCATGCATTTGATGCATGGTGTACTCACATGCATTGGTTTAGATACACTTATTGGAGGAGAACACTGAACAACTAGCACAGCCCATGCTCAAAACACTGTTCAACAAGGATGCCATAGTAAAAATCAAATCAACAATTTTACAAAATTGAAATTTGAAAATGTGCGGTTCACCAATGACTGTCACAAAATCTAACCAATAGGAATAGCGTGATCAAATAATAATCAGAAACACAAAACTTAGTAAAATGTCAACAATAATTATCAAAAAACATGAGAAAAATGAATACACTATAAAACCTGAATCCTTTGCAATCCACAAGAGTAACATTACCACAAGTAAGACCATTCGGACCAAGACAACCACATGTGACAGTGGACAACAATATATGCACCCGGAAGCAAAGTGGTTGACAAAGCCAAAAGTTTTGTAATATACCTGCTTCTAATATTTTGGGAGTAAAAAATGTCAATACTAACAATGAGTCAATTCTGAATAGTTGATGAGATTGACATGTTCAAAGACGTTAACAAGCATGTTTATTTCAAGTTCTTATTACCACAACAACATTATTTCCTACAAGCTTATCTTCTACTACTTAAGAATAGCATATTTAGAAAATAACTGACCAATGCTGGGTGAATTACTGTTTGTATAGTTAAATACCAAGTGATCACATGACAAGTTTTGCGATTGTTGTATAGTTAGGCATTTCTTGGTTTGTGCCCCTGACTGTAAACAGACATGCAGAATGGCAATAACCATAGAATCGATTGGCATCTCATAAACCTGCACCTGTCTTTCCATGTTCAGTGCTACTCTGTCTATATAGTGCTTGCTTCTTCCCGAAACTGTCGCAGCGTATGTACATGTGAGAGCAATTAGGTTATTTTGTTAGCAGAGAACGTCGTATCAATTTCTAGTGTTAAAAAACCTTCAGTGTGATATTAACACTGTTTGGCTGAAGTTAAAAAATTACGGCGTTTTTTAGTAAGGCTATATATTTAAATTATACTTCCAAGGGGACGTTACATCCATCAGCTAGAACAAAAAACACATTAAACAAAATAGTTTGTTTTAATCATTGAAATTAAATTAATTAATTCAACTTCAATGCATCGTAGTAAGGTATCTTATGTCCCATTCCATGTGCAAACAAAATGTTTTATGTAATGAATGCTGATGCCGAAACTATTTCTGAAATAAATGTAAAGCATTTTGAGAAAACACTGAATAAATGAAACAAGATAACCCATAAACACAACTTAAATACAGTTTAGTCTGTTGTAAATTAACAATAATCACAAATTCTCATTGAGGGTGATAAGAAAAATAAGAATACATGATAATGACAATGATAGTAAAAAACCGCAAATAAATTAACTTTTATAAAAACTCACAGCAGAATTGTTTGTTAGTTTGTCACTAGTTTTATCTTTAGTAAAAGCGAAATGCAGAGCTATCAGCGAGGAAGTAACTAATCCACTTCAATAAGAAATTCTTAGACACTAAATATATATGCCTGGATGTAAAATTGTGATGAAGATGATAATCTAATATGATGCACCAATATGAGTACATTAGGAAATACAACAAGTTTCTATTTAATTACCCATACTGTCTCGGAATAGAACATTGTGTGCGTGTGTGCGTGATAAGTACTCTTAAAAACATATTTTTTATAACTTTCAGCCAAGTCACAAATTCATTTTATTCCATGTATTTTAGTTAAGTAGGTTCTAGAAGGATCACAGGTATAAGTGTTTATTTTTTTGAATTTGTGATAGTGTAAGCTAATTTACTTTCCAGAAGTATTCTGTCCAAGTGCTTCGCTTTTTGAAATCTTGTGTTGAGACAATCCACAGTTGTTACGAGAGATGGACAAATCTCGAGGGCAGACACACTTGGTGTTTTTGTAATTAAATTGCAAAGTATATTGCGTGTCAGGCCAACTGATCGTGATCTTGGAGGGGGTGCATGGCTTACTTTTAAGTGTCGTAAAATTAATTTGTTTCCTTTACTTATTTTGCTTGAGAGTTAAAAAAATTTTCATGGAAGTTCATTGGCTTCATCTTCTGAATCCAGTTTAGTCAACCACAAGAGAGTGAACTATAACCCACTTTTTGATAATTTTGTATGTTTCTTTAGAACTTTTTGTTAAGTTCAACATTCTGTGTAATGCTGGTTGCAGTAACAAGAGAGAATAAATACACACTCCTCTAACCACTTATTATTACACACTTAAGTTGGGGGCAATTTCAACCAAAAAATCTGTTAACTATGACGGTTGTTCGTGTACAGCGTACTACTTTACTCAAATATTGTTTTGCATTACCAGCATTTCTCGTGTATTGGTAAATGCCTTTACAGCTGACTGCCATCATTTTAGATTTGTGAGTAAAGTGTGTGTTTTTATCTTAAGTGGTGTGCACAATCATTCACTACTCTCAGTAAATTGTGATCCAATTTTTAACATACAAATCATAGTGATGTAGCAAAATTTCTTTTGAAGCATATTCAGTTTAACATGCAGTGTTAAAATGTTAGCAAATACTGGCTAAAACTGTCATTAATTTTTAAGTGAATAAAAATAATAATAAAATGCATTAATCCACACTTCAGACAGAATTCAAAACAGTACTTCACCAAAAAATAAAAAATATATAAAATGAATTTTCATACATGTCACTTGTTTCTTACTTTCTGTGACCCTGTTAAGATGCACACTGTCATGAATAGAGGAATCCCATGCAGCAACAGCAGACACATCAGTTTCTAAGTGACGGATGATAGGTAAATTAAAAAATTTATTCCCATGTTCCTTTGGCAGGATTGAATTCAGCCCAGTTACAGGTACTTCTTCACCAAACTGATGTGTTGATAAATCATCAGCTAGAAAGAAAAAAAAATATCCATTAGAAAGTATGCATTTACACTAGTAAACATAATGCTATTTTTTTTTAAATTAAAAAACTATAAACTTTATATGATTATAAAGATTTTTCTGTAAATACCTAATAAACTAAGGAATCTCATAAGAAATTTGTTTCTCTATTATGTTATACTGGCCAGGTACGAGACAACATGGAATGTAGCATTATAAAAACCACAAGAATGTTAGCACTATGGAAATCAGCAAAGACAGCAAACAGCTGTGCAGTTTCAGTGATTGTAAGGTCACCTGCAGTCAAGAGGTTGGTGAACTTAATAAACAGTTAAGAAATAAGGATAATGAGGTTCACAAAATTTTAATTTTAAACTACACTCTCCTATTGGTCTAAGGTGATATCAAGTATCAAGGTGAACTTGTAAGCCTCTTATGAATGAGAAATACCCTTGTGTCTTGATACAGCTGAAACAGTGGAAAGTTTCTGTGATAAAATAATCAATTTTTAATATGTGAATAGCTGCAAGGGAGCTAAAAGTTTACACATTTGGCCAAAGAACTGATTCCAATGACATCCTTTTTCCACAGAACAGTCCACATAAACACCGCACAGTGCTCCACAAGCATAATTCAGTGCTCACAGAGAAACCTAGGCAGTGAGAGAAGCTAGGATTTAGAAATGCTAATTAAAACACTACGCAAAAAAATAATTGAAATAAGTCTACAATTTATATCATAGTAACAGGCACCCCATAAGCTAAATGTGCATGATGCTACTAGTTAAAGTAACTGACAACAAAGGTCAGTCAAATAAATTATAAAAAACACCCACCAGTCACGGTTCCCTGGAATTTACAGTTCGACCGTGGATTATTTTAATTATTTATTTACTATATAGGATAACAGCATGTGACTAAATTGCATACACAAGTAAGTCAATTACACAAACTTAACAATAATTTATGTAAATGACATAGTTATGACCACAACTTAAAAGAGTGCTGGCGCAGTTGATCCTGCTATTCAGCAGTCTGTCAGTGGAGGTCGTGTCAGTTTATACAGATTATGTTTTCAAGTACTGAAATCAAACAGCATAAGAAATTTTTTGGAATTGTAAATACATATCTAAAATATCAATATCATATTTTTATGTTTGTAAGAGACAGAAAAGTCAGGTATAATGGTCAGGTACTCTGAACCCTCTTTTGGTAAGGATGACTGGCCAATTAATTTTAGTTATTACTTTAAGGTAGAGCTGACATTCTAATGTATCTTTACTTTCTTTAAGATTACTGACTTTAAATTTCTGATGTATATTTGTGGGCGTAATGATTCTTAACTTGTCTCTAGACATGTATTTTAAAATGTTCTTTGCTTTTGTTTTTTTAATAAGGAAATTTCAAATTACTGAACAACATTCTAATTTGGAGCACACTAATGAATTATACAAGCAAAGGACATGACACAGAATGGCAGCAGAATGAGTAATGAACTTAATTAAGGTTACTAGTTTATATGCTAGAGAATCTACATTAAGTATGACATAATTTACTGTATAATATGCCTAATCACCAATTAAATCAATACATTGAATTGTATGTATAAGTTTGTAAACACTATGCAGTTCTAGTCTCTTTCCAGAAAAGGAAATAAGTTGTGTTTTCTCAACAGTTAGTGGCACGGCATTATATTGACAACATTGGGAGATAACATCTATGTCAATTTGTAACATGTCGGATAGCAATTTCATAGCTATTATAATTTTCAAGTCATCTGTGAAGAGAAGAGGTTGTAAAATATTTATCACTTGTATAAAGTCATCCAAGAATATGATAAACAGAAGTGGTGAAAGGGAACCTCCTTGTGGAGCACCTAAGTGAGCAAGATATGGTGAAGATATTTTATTTTGGAATATGACAGAACATTTTTTATCTGATAAATAATTTCTTAAGAGATTTTGATTTTTGTGATCAAGACCATTATTAATTAACTTAATACTCAATAAAATATTATTTTCTTAGTCAAATGCCTTAGAATTATCCACATAATAAAAACTTACTTGTCTACATGAAGTAACTTCTTGGTAGACTTGATTCAAAAACACAAATAAACTAGATTTGTGATGGTACTGTCTGCCCATCACGCTTGTGTCGCAAAATATATATGATGCCCCACTCGGCCCCACCTCGTGGTGAGCTACCGAATGTGATTGGGACACACACACAGCTCCACGTAGCTCACGACTGAACACCAGTCGGTACGAAACACACTCTAATTTCTCAGGGAAAATAGTGGGTTCGAACCCTGAATGAATAAAGAGATGCGTGCTACGGAACAGAAACTTGATTTTATTAAGCCTTTTTACACACAGTAGATAGTATCACAGCGCGCGTGGCAGTCAGTAAATCGGCAAAGAAAAACAACCTGGAAGCCTCCAGAGCATCGTGCGTCAGAAACGCTACAGTTTTGTCAGGCCGGCATCTTAAAGAGTTCCCAACATGTATGATATTTACGTTGTTGCGCGAAAAGCCATCTCACAGGAACATGAGACGAATGATAATGGTGCTGCGGCAAACCGAAGTTACAATCTCGTAAACTATGCAATAACAGCAACTCGCCTCCTCTTCATCGTGTCTGTCGTTGCTACAGTACACGGGACTCCACAAAAAAATATAAAAAGAAAGAAAAGCTTAAGTCATTGCGATTACTCAATTACCGACGCGGAGGCAGCTTCGCCTCGGGCGCCAAGTCCAACGACCACAATCATTTCACATCACTCTCTCTGCTCCCAAAAACACGTTCGCTTAGCACAAGAGACACTCAACAACTGGGGCGAGGAAAAGGACGCCACAAGCCACCGAGATGGCGAGCGGAAACCCCTTTTCTACTGTCTGCTAGGAACTCTTTTAAATGACCATGGTCAATTCGGGCCAAAACATACCTTATAAAATACACAAAAGAGAACTGACAACTAGAAAACTTGCACAGTGTGCTTACATTTATTAAACTTCACGCCAGGAATTAAACATTAAATAAACAAAATTGCCGCGCTCGGCGGAGTGATACAACTGACAGAGGCCAGTCGTTTTCTTGGAAATGCGTCAGCACAGCACCCGCATTCCTAAACCTTTGTTCAGCTCTCGGCTGGCGCCAGCCAGTCGCTCCCCCCAGGCATCCAAACTAGGCTGATAAAGCTGCTAAACTGAAAACTCGAATATAAACTTTGCCTGCAATCTAATCAAAAAAACACAAGAGAGAAAAAGGTTGGCGTTTTTGATTATCTTTAAATTGATACCCCACATCATGCCGCTACATTGATTTAATTTTACCGTTAAAATAACTGACCTCTGATTATTATAATTCAAACTGACTTATTAAATTACAACAAAAAAACATCTCAATATAATAGTGAGCTTCCCTCACAATATTCTGTTTTAGCTAATAGATTATTCATTTGAAATACTTCCTTAGAAAAATTTACATAAATTAAAATTTGATATTTTTATAAATTACCCGACTGCCACGCTTAAAGAAACAAAGATTACAATATTTTTACACATGTTTGTCCTCTTTCGTGATTACACGGTTTGCTCTTCTTGTCTCCTGGGCCCTATTTCATAAAACTACAAGTCTACAAGTTACAAGTTACAACTTACAAGGGAATATTATACAAGTGTAAAAATTAGGTGTTTCATAAATAAAAATTTTGGACTTGTAGAAGTTGGCACACTTGTAACATATTTTTAACAAGTCTACAAGTCAGCTGTTCATTGTTTATAATTTGTCTTTGCATATAGTGGCAGTCGATCCAACAGAATTGTTTTGATTATAATTATTGCAAACTATTGCAAGCAACTCTTGTTTGTAGAATGAGTTCACGAGAAGCGAAGAAGCACAGTAAATTGGCTGTGTTGCTAAAAATTAACGAAAATAAAAATATTTTGTTTGGTGCTTTTTCGGAAAAAATAAGCAAAAACGATAAACATGTAGCTTGGACAGAAGTGTCGGATTTGGCACACTCGCTTGGGCTCATGCCTCAGCAAAAGAAATGGGAGTATGTACGTGATGTATTATGGCAGAATGGGAAGAAAACTACAATGGTAAGTAACATAACCTCAAAAGTTGATGTGAACAAATTTGCATAAAACTTTAACAGGATTAATTTATTGATTTCTATCCATAAAAAATGCTAGCTTCGATGTTCAATGATAATAATAAAGTTAAATAATATATACAATTCCTTTTTCTAATAAATGTAATAATAATAATTATTATTATTATAGAAACAGGAATGCAGTTGGTTTTCCATGCCGTCAAATGTTATGAAATTTTTCTTACTGATAAGATGGTAAAACTAATCTCACTTTATTTAAACTTACAGGCAAAAGTGGATAACAGGCGCCAAACAGGAAGTGGAGGAGGCAGTGTCTTCAAATTAAACGAAGTAGATCACACAATTCTTGACATCATTGGCAAAGACTCACCACTTGTTAAATCCTTGGGCATACAAGAAACATGGGAGTCTTAGAACCCTACTACGGTTGAAAGT
Organism: Medauroidea extradentata; assembly: GCA_003012365.1. Lineage (NCBI taxonomy): Eukaryota > Metazoa > Arthropoda > Insecta > Phasmatodea > Phasmatidae > Medauroidea > Medauroidea extradentata. The sequence goes on from PNEQ01106455.1 coordinate 18,619, forward strand.
ATCATTGGTGGGACCACTGCCCAACCATCAGCAGATAGTAAACTGCTAGAATTTGATGTTGGTGAGGAGCAGAGAGATAGCAGTGTGATTACTGTCGATATCACACATGGAACTAAGAAAGGTACAAGTTTCATTTATTCATTGAGTTATTTCATTTTCATCATAGTCATCTTCCAGTTTTTAAGTTTAAAGTAACAACAATACCAAAGCAATGACATATCTATTTACATATATGAGCGTCTTTGGACAGACATGGCCATGAACACACCTAGGCTCTGCAGGCAATTCCTGCTCCATGTAGTATTTATAGGTTTTAAACAAATTGTTAGTTTCTGTAAGGTTAGTTTAACAAATTTAACAAATGGTTAGTTTAGGTTAGTTAAAAAAAATACGCATGTACGTAGCAGATAGGTTGGGTTAGGTTTTTTTTTATACTTTTTAACTGGGTGCTTTACACATCTGCGGCGCATCAGGAGCTGCAGTAGTCTTCAGGGGCTAGGGTCTTGTGTGACCATGGTGCATGCGTTGTCATAAAAAAATCAGTCACGTATGCGCAGTGGCCTCGGCCAAGTCTGTCAGAAGACGCTCTTATTTACATAACGATGATAATATATAACTGCTAAGGAATAACCAATTATTCCATTTGGTTATAAATTTTTAATTTGGTTTTGAAATACAAAATATAGAATTTTTTATTTCAAACATAAAATTTTGGTTGAAGTGTGCATTGTGGATAACTTCCTCGCCATTTATTTAATTATCATTATTAAATACATATATTTCATTTTAAATGACTATTACGAATTTTATCAATAATTGTGGTATTGTGTCATATCATTCTATAGGCTTGCCTGCCAAGAGGAAGCATTCAACTACTAAAGAAAATGAAGCCATGAATGACTTTCTACAAAAGAAGAGACTGTTGCAACTAGAGTACCTAAAGCTGCAAAACTACAAAACAAAGTTGGAAATTGTAAAGTTGAAAGCAGAATTGGGGATTCCAGCTTCTGAATTCACGTGTAATGTAGGGGGTCTCCTTGATTGCACCATTGTACCCGGTGACAACATTGAAGTAGCAAATGAAACGATTGTTGTGGTGTCCGGCAAGGAAATGAAACTGTGTAATATTTGGTTACAAACAAATATATTGAAGTTAATGTAAAATGTTGAATTCAAAGTTTTAATATATATTTTGTGGTCATTATACACCTGAAAACCACCTTTAATGAATGCCAAATTCATAACTTCTATAATTTATCTACATTAGGTGCCACGATAAAGACATGTAAAAAGTATACCAACCGCAACATATTATTGAGGATTGATAAAGATGAAATTATTGTTCATTTAGTGTAATTAGTTACAATTACATAACACAGAATATGGTAAATCAAAACAATCCCAAGACAAACGAGTAAAATTGTTACAATTAATCTTTTTCAGTGTTGCATTTGAGAGTTTGCTTGCGGCCAGAAAAAGTAGAGGCTTCACTCTATCTGAAATAATTTATCAGTTGACGGTGCTTGGCAAGTGCTGCTGGTAAAACTGGATCATCGTCCTCAAAAGCTGGACCTTCAATATTTTCGTTTTCAGCCTCAGGAAGGCCAAGCTCTGCTTGTGTGTCTCTTGAAAAATTGCACAATGTAGCACAACACATAAAGATGCTGGCAGCAAATGTAGGTTGTACCCTCAGGTAATTTAAGCAGGGAAATTTTTCTTTGAGTATTCCCAGAGAATTTTCCACCAACCTCCTAGTTTGTTTATGGGCCCTATTGAAACGTTGAACTGCGGGGGTTGCAACATCATTGTGTGTAGGTACAATTAACCATTCCTTCAGAGGATAGCCTGAGTCACCCAAAAGTACTGTATTTGGACAAGGATGCCAGCCTGTGCTAAATCTGTGGCTGAGAGTACTATTCCTTAATACTCTGGAATCATGTACACTTCCTGGCCAATTTGCACTGACATAGTAAAATTGATGATAAGGACCACATACAACCATACAATTTATGGAGTGGTTTCCATTGCGATCAACATAATGTGGTTCAAACTCATTCGGTGCATCTATGGGTATCAATGTTCCATCCACACAGCCACACACTTGAGGCATGCCAGCTATAGCATGGAACTGTTGAACTACCTCTTCAACATTGCCGGGCCATTTAACTTCATTTGGAAAGAGAGCAATATTAACTGCAGTCACAAATCTTTTCAAGCATCGGTGTACAGTTGCTTTTGAAATGCCATGCATATCACCAACACAGTGATATTGGCCCCCATTTCCCAACCAGTGAAGTGAAACTAGTATTTGTTCCTTTGCAGAAGTTGCTTTGTTTCGAAGAGTGGGATGCTCCAAATGATGACCAATTTCCAACAAAAGTGTTTCCACCTTGACAGAACTCATATGGAAACGTTCATTAAATTGAAATAAAGAAACAAACACCACATTCATTCTTGGCCTGAAATAACGTGCTCGCCTCATAACCTCAAAATTCTGATCCTCCCCATCTTCATCTGAATCAGTAAAAATGAGATCCATTGCTTCCACACATGCACACTAGGACACCAGTTTACTAATACAAATAAATTCCAATCATTATATAACTCGCATCTTGTTATATCTTTTTTAAAATGTACTTGTAGAGAGGTTTACTTAGGTGTTGATACTTGTAGAAAATTTGCTACGAGTTACAAGTCCTTGTAGGTTGCGAGTATCTTTATGAAACAAAATCCTACAAGTACTTGTAGAAAACACTTGGTAACTTGTTAGATTTTACTTGTAGCAACAAGTCTTGTACTTGTATATTTATGAAACAGCATATGGTTACTTTTCACAATTTACAGGTAAATTCACTTGTAACTTGTAGACTTGTAGTTTTATGAAATAGGGCCCTGGTGATCTATTAGGTACAGTTCACCACTTTTTGTAGAGATTATTACCTTATTTAAATCTTATGTTGAAGAGAAAAAAAAACTGATGTGATATTTCAGGTACACAAAACACTCGAAGCACAAACACACACAAAATTGGGAGGACAAACACCAGGCTCCTTGGAGTGTAGAGCTGGGCAGCGGCTCTTTACCATGGGCCACCACTAGGTCCCTCCTAGTTGCCCCCAAATCTCAGGCCTACACCAATTATTTATCATTCTTAAGTTACCAATTCACCTGTTTTCTAAACAGTGAAAATTATTATTAGTTTTCTTGTATAATTAATGGAAGTGCAGTTTCTTTTGTAGTTATTTAAGTAACTTCATTGAAAACCAAGGCTGATATTTACAGGAATTTTTTATTCGTTTAAGTATTGTTGTGTCAGTGAATTCCAAATGTTATTCGTTAGATAACTAACCCTTTAATTAACATCTTTAAATTCGCAAAACATATTTTAATTATTTTCTCTCATTAATTTATATAATGTCAGATAGTATCCTTTCAAATAGTTAGGTACAGACACCAGTATTTATGGCTGATAATAATTGTTGTGCAAACTAATTTCTATTTCTATGTTAAGTTTTTTTACGAGTTTATTAAGAGGAAAGTAATGTTTTAAAATTCTACATCTTAATAGCATACATCTAGTAGTATGTATCAATACGTATTTGTATTGAACTGTTCTAAGAACAAGTTACAAGCAAATTCTAACAAAATAGCATCATTTCACCTGATTGTTGTGTTAGATATGTCTCGGCTATGTTTTAGTTTCAAATTAAATCAAGGTACATTAAAGTCTCCTTTAATGGTAATTGAATTTTTGAAGTTTGAGAGTTTACTTTCTAGCTGGGTAAAATAGTAACAAAAAAATTAAACAAGAATAATCTGTTGGAATATAAGTTCCAGTGTTACAGAACTATCATAGATATGCAGTGAAAGAAGAAAAGTATAGTCTATACCATATACAAATTCCATTATTTGACATATCGTAAAAAGCAGAACTATGAAAACAAACACACTGTGTATCCTTCTGCTACCACATGCTCTCCAGCTAACAATCAAACCATGTCAACATTTATTATTAAGGTATATGATTGCAATAAAATCCAAAGTGTGTTGTGATGTTCTTTTGGTTATTTTTTTTAAATTTCACACAAATAATTTGTTTTCAATACTGGCTGTACATTATTCTAACTATGGTTCGGTGGCAATGTTAATGAAAAATATTTCATATTACAGTAATAAATAGCCTACTCTACACATGTTAAGTTAATACATCATTTGGGATTTACGATTACTTATTGAATACTTTCACAGGTATGCTCAAAATTGTTTTAAACATTTAAGACCATTACTAAAAATAAACAAGTAAGCATGGGTAATGTATAAAGTACTTGTTTAATCAGTTTTTAAATTCCTACTTGACACTTTAAAAGTTTAAATAATAGTAACTTATTTGGTTACAACAAACTGAAGTTTCAAGAGCAAACATCTTTAATCCAATATAAAAATATAAATAATACATACAAGCATTAATAAAATTATTTTTATTCATGCTTTCAATATGGGTCTGCACTATCTGATCATAAAGCATTATGTTTTAAATTTCAAGTTGTAGACTATTTGAAAAACTTACCTTTTATGGTAGGGCCTGCCTTCATAATTAAAACAAATGTAACATCATTGTTATTATCATAGCCGTACTACTCAAAATACAAAAAAAAAAAAATTGTAAAAATATTTCTTGTAGACTACACAACAAAAATTTGTGCTCTCACAATATAAATGTAAATAATACAGCAAAATAAAATGTAAGTAATAATAAAGGAACTTGGGCAGGCCTAATTTTCCGGATCAGCTAAAAATCATTTTGCTAATACAGTTTTCCGTCAATTTCTTTTGACAATACGTAGGACTACATTTTTGCAGCCCACAGGAACAAAACCTCATGTGGACTTGATATTAAATGGTACAACTTATTTACTAAAAAAACATTAAACATGGGCTTTTTTCAACAAAAAGAATTTATTGAGTCTGCGCTTTGAAAAAAAAAAAAAGTTTATACATAAGCCTACAACTAGAACCATGTTAAACCATAAATACTGTTAAAATAAACAGAATGTAACAATTTTTAAAAATTTTCTGTAATACACTCCTCCACCACTTATCCGGTACTTTAGCTATCCGGCATACATCTGCCGGCCATTTATAAATTTTTTCTCTGTTCGCAGCTGAGGTTATTAGAGTCGAATGCACGAATACATATACAAACATTTTTGTCATAATTGCTTATTAAAAACAACCATACCTTGTCCGCGACTCGAACCCAGACACTTTCACAGAGAGAACCGGCGCACCAACCCATTGTGCCACGGAGGTCGGCATGACGCAGGCAGGGGAGTGGCTGAGCAGTAGAACACCGGTGTGCTGTGACTATCCTGCTCTAACTGATAAGGGCCGTGCAGTTACGCAATCCCCTTTCGAGTCGGCCTTCCCTAGACGAGTAGGTAAATCCCAGCGCGCTAGGACCTGCGTATCTCTCGCGCAATGAAACAGTCTGTCAGATATTGGGCGATGAAGTAACTGTGTAGCTTCCTCACACACGGGTGTAAATTTGAGTTGCTTTTGTGTTGTGTTGCATGATGGCTACTAAAAGGACAATTGTGAGTTCTGGTTCTAGTGAAAAATGGAAAAAGGTTATGTTGTATCAAAGATAAAGGAGACATTTTAAAAAACTCGATGGTGGTGCTTCTGTGAAATTGCCGTGTTTGTGTTATGGCATAGGCAGTTCTACGGCGTATGACATTAAAAAACAAAAGAAACTAGTTCTGCAAGTTTTTCGCTGATAGCCAGTCAAATAAATCCATGGAAAATCGTAAAACAACTCGGTTAAGAAAAGTGCTGAACTAGACTACGTATTGATAAGTGGTTCCGGCAACGTCGTAGCGAAGGTGTCAGCATATCTGGTGCACTGTTAATTGAACAAGTTATATTATTTCACAATGAACTCAACCTGCCATTTAAGTGAGACTATTCTCATGGGTGGCTTTACAGGTTCCAACAGCATGGCATTTCAGCTTACAAGCTAAAGGGGGAAAAGCTTTCTGCCGATGTAGAAGCTGTTGAAAAGTTCGTTAATGTGCTTGAGAAATTGGTTTCGGATGAAAATCTCTCACCTGAACTTAAAATACAATGCAGACAAAACTGCATTGTTTTCGTGCCGCATGCCTCGATCTAGTCTGTGTAGAGGCGATAAATCACACAGTGGACTGTGCTAGGGTGTTTCAACGCGGCTGGAACACACAAAGTTAACTTATTAGTCATTGGTAAAAGTCTTCGTGCAAGAGCACTGAAGGATGTTAAGGTCATGCCAGTTGAGTAAAAATTAATCAAAAAAATCCTGGATTACGTCAGACCTAATAAGTGAATGGTTCAATAGTTTTGTCAGACAGTCTTGTAAACACTGCAACAATATTGGTTTGGAACCTAAATGCAAAATTGTACTACTCCTAGACAATTGCTCAGCACATCGTCCAGCAGAGAAACTCAACAAAGAAAATTTCTCTGTTATTTTCCTACCACCACATTGTACTGCACTGATTCAGCAACAAGATCAAGGCATCTCACGATCGCTGAAATGTCTGTATCGTAAGGAGTTTATGCAGTAATTCTCATCAAGTTTAAATCATGGCAAAATGGAAGATGAGATAAAGAAAGAATATAATCTATGTGATGATATTTGGGCACTTGCTAGAGCTTTGGACAGCATACCCAACTCAATTTTGCACAAGGCTTGGCATAAACTGTGGCCAACCGTAGCATTGGCATACGTGACCAATGATGAAGAAAGTGAAATTGATGATTTCAAAGGCTTTGAAACAACAACTGTTGCAGTATGCCAAAAATATTACCAACCCTGAAGTTTATGAATTAGGCCTACATGATGAAAATGTTAAGGAATGGCTTCAAGTTGGCACTGACATTCCCTTCGTTCATCACTTCACTGACCAGGAAATATCTTAATCTGTCACAGGAGTGACAAACGAAGAAGATGATGATGACAGTGTCAGTGATGACGAAGAAAAACCAGCCACGAAAATCATGCAAAATGAGTGTCTTTATCATGTAGAGTGCTTAATAACTGGTCTGCCGCAGCAACAACGCTATTTCTCTGAGGAACAAATCATGTCCTCGTACATGATTCAGAAACAGTTAATAAATGAGAGGCCAAGAAACTTAAAACAACTTTTGACAGATTATGTTCATGAAATTGCCAGCCTCTACAAGTACGCGCACTAAAGCAAGAGATGCAACACCCAGCACGAGTTGCATGACAACTCCCGGCATGAGCGACTTGTACGACATAAGTGATAGTGATTAGGCTGGTAAATAAACACGAGCGATTTGCAAACTTTAGTAAATTCAGAATGCTGACATTGTTTGTGTGTTACATACATACCTATTGCTGTGTAAATATTTCATAAGTAATTTAGTGTACGTAACTTATAAATCGTACATTATTAAGGGTGAACAGTTAAAGAGAAATAACTTAACATGTGTAAAGTCAACAGATAAGTAATAATTAGTGAATGTAAATAAGGAAACTGCTGTAGCTACGCGAAACAAGCACGCGAGAAGAGGGGGGAGGAAGAGCAGAAAACTCGCAGGTACCGCCCCCGTCTTATTAGTACATAGTAGGTAGTATTTACGTTGATGTTATGTGTGTTCAGACTGTTTTTTACTGTATTTTAATAATATGTAATAGCACTTGAACTGAAAGTATAGTATTACACAATTTTTGGTACAATTAGTATATTTAACTTATTTTATTATATTTGTTTAATTTTTTCCTTCAGTTATTCAAAAAATTCAGATATTCGGCAAACATCGTCCCCCGAATGTGCCGGATAAGCGGTGGAGGAATGTACTTTTTTCTGGGTGAATTACCTGCTACTTACTTTGCAACTGTTTTAAGCTGTCGGGCATTCATCATCAAGGCTTAACAGTTTTCCAGTTCCAGTCTTTTGAAACATGTCTTAATATCCCTTTGTAATTGGCTATTACAGGTAGGGTTTTCTAATCCCCACATTGCAATATATTACACATACGCACAACATATTAAAATAACACCTTGTATAAGAATTACAAACATACACTAGTACACAAGAAGTCTCAGTTCAAACTCTCAAAATAGAAGTCCTTTGTTTTGGTTACTGGTACAGGTTTACTAATAATGGTGCAGTTTTTTGTAAAACAGTTCTAGAAATGGCAGAACATGAATAGATTAAAATAGTTGAATGACTAATGCTGGATACGGAGCCGTGTAATAATATTACGGTTTCTCCAAAATGCTTTTTTATTTCTTATGTATACTACACACTATTTTCAACGTCGGCGATGAGAGTTAACCAATTTGTTGTTCAAGGTTGCCACTACTTCATCAGGCCAAATTATCAGGTTCGGTTGTTTTAAATTGTTCGTTACTCTGGTGTGCATTAAAAATATTGGCAGTATCAGCTGATAAAATACGGAATTCTTATATAGTACGGTCTACATGCTGAAATAGTAGAACATTTAGTTGAGAATCATAAAAAATTAATTTGAAGTGTTCATTACCAACTTTAACTGTTATACCCAATGGTTTTTATAGCATCATGGAAAAAATCACCATATAAAATAGATATTCAACACATTGCAAGAATGTACCTTTAGAGAAATTTCTCACACCTACCCAGAATTTCAAGTTGCAGAAATATAAGTAAGTGTTAATTTCACTGCCTAACTAATTCTAGGTACAGATCCCACAACTCTTAAATAATTTATAAATGATAGGTCTACATTATAATGTTCAAACAAAAATCATATTTACTCTATTTCTTTCTGCACTCAGATATTTCATATTTTTTTACGGGGTTGAAATGATATAAATGTTCAAAAATCCTACACCTCGTCTACACAGAAGTACCTATAAGCAGAGCAATACGAACAATAAATTCAAAAGATATGCCTTCACAATGAATTACACTATTAATTAGACAGTATCGAGGATTTGACAACGTTCTTCCTTGTCTTATAAATGTATTTGTGTAACTGATAAGCCCACACAGAAAGAGAATTCACCGAAAATACAAATATTCAGAAAACAAATGCCGGGTACAAGTCGTATCACCTACAAGTGTTTTGCCTAGTCGTAGGCAAAACGACTTTAGGCAGTAAGACATTAAGCAATATTACTTTTAGGCAAATGTACATAAGGCTAAACATCTTTAGACAAAATAACTTTAGAGGAAATGACTTTTGGGTAGCTAAGCGAGAAGGGTAGGACTTAGAAGAGAGCATTTTTAGGCAAAACGATTTTAAGCAAAATTATTTTTGAAAAACGACTTTGTCCCAAGTTTAGCAAAGGAATAAAATTTAAACAAACAGATTTTAGGCCAAACGACTTTAGGCTAAACAGCTTAAGGCAAAACAAATTTAGGCAAAACTAATTTAGGCCAAATAGTTTTAGGCGAAAGTGGGTTAGGCAAAAATGGCAAAACAACTTTAGGTGGACTGCCTTTAGAATGAAAGGTTTTTAAGCAAAATTACTTTAGGCAAAAGTATTTTAGGCTAAACAAATTTAGGCAAAATTAATTTAGGCAAATCGACTTTAGACAAAACAACTTCAGGCCAAAAGACTTCTTTGCGAGTAAAGCGAGATGCTAGTATTTTAAGAAAACCATTTTAGGCAAAAAAATTTTGGCAAAATTGTTTTATGCAAAACAACTTTATCGAAATTTCAGCAAAGCAATTACATTTTATCAAACATATTTTATGCCTAAGAACTTTAGGCTAAACTGTTTTAGGTAAAATGAATTTAGACGAAACTTGTTTAGGCAAAAGTATTTTAGGTGAAACTAATTTAGGCTAAATTATTTTAGGCAAACTACTTTATACCAAACTATTTTAGGCGAAAATACTTTAGGCAAAACTATTTTATGCAATAATACTTTAGGCGAAACAATTTTTGGGGAGCTCCACAATTGTTGCTTCATGTGGCAAACTAAAATATGTTTTTACAAACTATCTTGTTCCTATTTCCCTCATACTTCGATAACACGGAAGACTAGAACAGAGACAACTAGTTCAATCTATCATTAACAGGTAGTGTTGCAGTTTGGATAGCTGGTGATCTCATACACAGTAAATAATTCACCAAAGTTCCAGCAGGCCACGTTACAGTCGCTCAACCGGCGCGGAGGGTGAGGGAGGGAAATGCCACCCGTTATGTTGACCCTGACCAGTGCAGACTGATTGGTTGACAATATGAAAACAAAGAAGGTTGGGGAGACGAGTGTGGGTCGCTGATAACAATAATACTTGGTGGCAGGCTGAAGCATCTTGCCTTCCCGTTCATTGATACATGCTTGTAGGATTAAATATGGAATATACGACTTACCTGTTAGGTCAAAACAGATTGCATGCTGTGAGAATCAGCCGTTTCTGCGCTAACAATCTCGCATCTGCCGTTTGGCTCAATGCATGCTTGTTCATACAAAAATAATAAAACATGGTTAAATATTTAACTTGGAACAGCAAGGGCAAGGTAAACAACAGTACGGCACTTCAAAAATCTGCACAGATTCCTTGCGTTTATTGACTTCAAAATAAAAAATAGCAACAAAAAGTCTCCCACTTCACATGCACACCCACTGATTTGCTTTTATAAGTACTAGCTGGTACCTGAAACTTCATTTGCAGGGTATTCAATTTAATGTAACATAATGATGTACAGCGGAAGATCGGGGGGATACCCAACATGTTTTGTGAAACAATTTTCCTTTTCACAATGTTTCTAAAACTGACACTAATGACCCATAACATTATTTTGCCACATTAAGTACTTCGTGAAAATGTTTCAGAAATATTATCACATTATTTTACCACCACGCATTAAAACTTTTTATTAGGACAGTACCTAGATTTAAGTGAAAATCACAGCGACAACACATTGAGTCAAAGCATAACCGATGATTCATTTAACAAATTTTTCATTACTTCATAGCTCTTAAGTGTTCGGATTTAGAAAATTTCTTAAATCTCTTTATGAACATTTACGTATTCTTCATTGCAAAACAAAAAGTAGCTCAATATCTCGACGGAGTCAATAGCACTAATGTATTTATCTAAAACCCATTCCATGTATTTTCACACCCTCGGATTCTTTAAATAAAAAAAAAGGACAATTATGGCCATTGTACGAGATCAAATTTAAGTAGAAATGATGATAACCCGTTGATTTTAAAATATGTACACGATAGACAATTAATTGAAACACGTTTAATCATGTTTCGTACCTTTTCATCTCCTTAGGTATAAAAAAATTATCTACATTTCAAAATGGTAAGCAAGCATTAAACCTATGGTAAAATCACGTCACTACCTAAAAATTATTTTGATAGATACATATTGATCACGAATCAAAAATATATTTTACCTTTTTTACATGTTCGGAGTCGAATTCGGAAAATATTCTGAAATATATTTTCAGTCTTTACGTAAACATCATTCTAAAGCGGACTGCACTTTAGATATCTCAATTGGTTCTATATTTGTGGAAGAATAATTGAAAACACATTTCACATCTTTTAACCCCCTTAATTATACACTCTCGAAACATCTTGTAGTTCTGTGTTATAAATTTGTATATGTATCTAATTGAAGTAAAAATCACGATAGCCCATTGGGTTTGAGCTGTATAGACAATTCATAAAAACACATTTCCCGCTTTTTCTACTTAAGGAGTCAAATTTCGAAAATTTTAAAAACTAATTTTTGGGTGTTTGCATAGTCATCATTTGAAGTGAAAAGAAACTTTGTATCTCATAGGATGGTAATTGATAATTAATCTAAGTTCAGGTATTTTCACCCATTTAAAGGTTGAATTTCGAAAAATCCTTAAATTGGCTAATATGAATTTTTATGATTGACCAAGCCATCGGGTTCGATCTACGTAGACTAATATTAGAAAACATATTTCACCCCTTTTTACTCCCTTAAGAATGAAATTTAAAAAATTTTTCTTAGTGCTTGCCTATGACCTAAAGGAAACCTTCACAAAAAATTTCACATTTTTAGGTCCAGCGGTTTGGGCAGCAGTTTTATGTCAGTCCATGATTTTGTGAGTCAGTGCTTTCTTTAATACATAAAGATAAATATTTAAATATGAAGAAGTGTGCACTGTTATTTTGTGATCCGTTATAGTTATATGACAGTGTTTTTCAATAACACCTCGAAAACTCTAACATTTATAATTTTACTAGAAAGTTGTTTGAGTATACATAGTAACCTTTCTCGTGTTTGGACTTCACAGCCCCCCATTTCCCAGTCATTTGGATTATTGTGTGACAAAATATTTCACCCTTTATCACTTTGGCAGTGTACCCACTGGGTAACCGCCGGCAATGACCGTCTTATCAGCCGCGAATTGTTTTTTTTTTTATCTTTGGTGCACCCTGCCTCAACTATGTCAGGCCTTCCCTCCTCCCACTCCCCCTTCTGTCTTCTATACCCTGCCCTCCTTTACATTCAGTCCACCACCTCTCCTCCCTTCCCCTCATGTAGGTAACGGCCAAGCTGCCAGGCGAGGGTGTCGACGAGCACTTGACGGACTGACGGCAACGAGGCAACTTGGGCTTTCCTTCCTTCCTTTCTCTTCGAACTGCATGGCAACATGACGTTGCATGTATAGCACAGCTATGTGGGATAGTGGTAACGTAGCATAGTATTTTCTCTTTTCAGGATTCCGCACATTTTCTAAATTTAACAATTCCACTAATTTTCCTAAAGTTTTTGGTTAAAATGAGCGTGTTGTTTTGTCGTTTGGGTATCGCGGCCAGTCATTCTGCGGAATCGCTGGGACGCAGCATATCGTAGTGGAATGCCTTTCTTTAATTGTTTTGAGTGTGTTTATTTCCCTTCAGGCTTGTTTTGTGTGTTTTCTTTGTCTGTCTGACTGTGCGTGTTTTTTCCATCTCGCCGAGGCCGCGATTGTTTATGGCGTAATTTTGACTTCCTTCACATTTTCTTTTTTACCCCTTTCTTTCGACTGTATTATTTTCTTAGTGCACTGATTTCCTTGTTTCACCCAGGTTTAGTACTACGAGTCATGAGTATTACCGACTGAGTCTTGAGCGAATCCCAAGTTGAGAGTAGTAATTATATTTTTGACCTTTAATTAAATTACATGATGACTAAAATAAAATATAATAACGTATTTTTATGATGCTCACTTGATTTTAAAAACTGTCAAAGGAACAGTTTATAAACAAAAACAATTTCTATCATAACAATTATAAACTGTTGAATTCACTTCAGACAATCGTCATTTATTTTTACACAGCATGTAATGAGATGTTTGTCAGTAAAATAAATGCTATATTACAGCATTTATGAAAAACAGAGAAATGCATTACATATTATTTGGGATATGTGTATGTTACTCATAGTTTCATGGAAACATAGTACTGCCTAGTAAATTAAGTATGTTATAAAATAAAAGTTATGTTTATCTATTCAAGGATTTCCATTTTCCATTTTGGAAAATTTTTGAACGTGCCAGAGAAATACTAATGAAAATTCATTTAAAAAGAATTTGGAACACCGTACAATTTGCTGGATGAACAGGTAACGAAAATAAGGCACACGGTACAGCATGCATGCTAGTGGGCTACCAGTAAATATGATCAATTTGTAAACACTGCACAAATCATTATACAATAACGAACGTTTACTTTCCGAATGTCTGAACCTGGAGCTGCTCAGCAGAACATGAAAGTGTGATCCAACTGTAGCAACATTTATTGGACAAGTTATCTCTGTGTATGTTACTTCCGTAAAATCTTAACAAGGTCCTAGATAGGGTATTAAGTGTTAGTTGTAAGTTTACACACCCATATCACGACGTTATAAATAATTATTTATTTAGTTATTTTTGCTAAGAATATTCTTGTAACATTGCGACTTTCAGGATCACAGTGGCCGAGTGATTTGAGCACTAACCTGCCACAAGAGTGATAGCTTCCTCATTGTCTCTCATGATCTAAGTTGATAGTTGTATAAAATTCTTACCTCAACGTGAATTTTCCATTATTCTTTGTATTGCCGTATGAGGAAATTGTTTACCAAAATTTGGGTTGCTTTGCACCATAATTTTTTTTGTAAATTGAACCATGTTATGCATACAAGAACCAAGTGCCATTGTGATGCAACTGAGAAAATAAAGGTTCAATGATAAACACCTGCATTTAATTACAATTGAATGCATGACAAAATTGCATAACATGATTGTACAAGGACATATAAGTTATTAATGTATGTAAGTTTTAAATTCGTGTATTTTCTCCTGATTTCAGAACAATAAAATATCGTGCTTGGTTCCTTTATGCATAATATGTTTCAATTATGGTTACGATTTTATCGTGCTTGGTTTTCATGATAAGTAATACTTCAGAGGGAAGGATGCCTAAGAGTTTTTCATTATTAAAAATTAAATGGGGAGTGTAAAGTAGTCCTACTTTATGGTATTCACAGTTTTAGGTTACTTTGACAGACTAGTTTTTCCTCTTTTTCAAGTTATAATCTGGTTCAAGGATATAAAATAATATTGAAGTAATTTCTGAACACAATGATGTTAAAATGTTATGATTTATTTTCATTCTTTATTGTAGAGTAGCTGGTTCCTGCAACTTCATTTGTGAGGTTTTCCATTTAATGCAATAATTTTCTGAAACAAAAATTATAAACATTTGGAAATGGGGCAAAATTACATTAAAGGTAATTAATGAATGTTTTAGAAAAATTTTGAAATGGAAAGTTGTCTTACGAAATTTTCTGGTCATCCCGTTCTGCCTCTGTACCTCCGTTTTGCCACCCACCTCCCATTAAATACAAAACATTTGTTTTGGTAGAAACCTTCGTGGCTGCACACACAACTCACCAATATATTTTTATAAAATAATTTTTTTTGGGTACCCCATTCTGTCATTCTTAACTGTTTTCCCCCCGTTCTTCCATCCAAATTAGTGGAAGCCTTCGCGGGTGCACGAATAACTTACAAATGTTTATTAGTTCACTAATTTTTTGTTTTACTTTTCTGACCCTCTACCTCATTTTGCCCTCTCCCACCCAATTTGTTTGCAGAAGTTTCATCGCGATCTGATGAGTGGAATATAACCTCACAGAAGACGAACAAATAAACTATAATTTATATTTTGTAAGGTAGCAGTCCATCCGTGGCATTGCACCCGTATAATACTTGAAATAGCATATCTTTTTTTTTCAAATGAAGGACCTCTTTGTACGTCAGATTAATAGCTCGGCCATTAGGAGTTAGGATACCCAAGCTGCAGGTTGAGTTTACTCTGTAACTGCGTAAGTAGCTATAGCTAAATACTATTCTACGTCTATCCCTGCCACTTTTAATTTCTGTACCGTACCATATTAATAGCCGTAGAAGAGAGTATTCAGATATTATAAGTAGTATATGTGGTATGATGACATATTTATCTTGTGAACGACCATTGATGACTGACTGTTCCTTAAAAATACGTACCTCTGAAAATTCATTAAAAAAATATATATATATTCCGTTACTGGGCACATAGAGGTTATATACCCATATGTAACGATATAAATATAGAATATTAACTTCACTATAAGATACTTCTCTATGGCTGTATCGGATCGTCAGCTTTTAAGGTTTACTAAGACTAAGTAAACACCCTCTTCTTAGGGCTTTTGATAGTTATTTTCTCAGTATAAGTACTGAGATAATTATTTTTCGTATTTACGTAAGCATCATTCTGAAGCAAAACACATCTCAATATCTCAATAGGTTAGTTAAATGAAAACAAATCTTATGCCGTTTCACCCCTTCGGTGATCAAATTTCGCTAAATGTTAAAACATTTGCAAAAGAATCCAATTGAGGTGAAAATCACGTAGATAACCAATTGATAGAGCCCATGTTTTTTCATGAAAAGAATTCTGCAACAATAAGTTTAAATGCCTTGTGGATATTTGCAGCCATGTTTCATGTTCAGTGATTGGCTGTTTAAAACTCTCAGCATCTAGGGTTCTACCCGCATATCACAGACATGTGGTGCTGCAGTAACCTTGTTCCTGTTGGCACAGTTAAATGAGCCACGTCTGTGCAACAATACATTTTGCCAATAACCATGAAGCATAGCTTCATATGTGCACGTAAGTCATTAAAACAAACTATTGCACCCCTTTATGATAAATACCGTCAAAAGTGATGAATTGTCTGAGACGCTGCATTTTGTCTCTCTTTTCCTTGTCCAAACATTTGGTTGGATGCTGACTGGCGTCAGTTGCAAAGGGAAGGCAGATGGGTTACAGACAGGATGACATCACTGTGTCATCACTGGGTTGGCATCCATGCACAGGAACCATATAAAGGTGGTAGACCAAATAATGCACAGCAAGAGTGATCAATGTGAGTCACCTGCTAATGCATTACACAGGTGGTCTACCTTACCAGGAGTGTTAAATTACTCAACAAGTGAACATTTCAGGCATGTTAGTTTTTCGGTAATTTCTGCTGATTTTTTTTAGAACTGTGGCTTTCTAATTGGTAGAAGCAGCAAAATCTTTAGTATGGTATTTCTGTATGCAAAGATGTCTTCATATGAACTTAAACCACAACCTTCTGCTTTTTGCATTATTTTTCTTGACGAGAACTGAGAATTTATTACATTTTAAAATCACTGTAGTTGTTGGATCTGTGGTGGTAGAATCAAGGTTTTACTGTAGTATGGCTTCACATCTCATTGACAGCAAGGATAATATTGTCACGACGGTAAAATTTTGCTTTTTTTGTTTTCTTTTTTTTTTTTTTCTGTTGAGGCAGAGACCTCGTAATAATACTTTCGTCTCGTTTTAGTTAAAAGTTTGTGTTCTGTAAGTTTATACTTATTTTTAAAATTTTTCTTGACATGGTAATTGTATGGTTTAGAGCTTAGAGTTGCCTTGATATTTGTTTTGATGTCAATCTTACATCATGTTAGCACCGCAAAGTAAGGTACAACATTTTACGTTACGAGACGTTATTAGTGATGCGCTTGCAGTTGGACAAGGCCAAACGAGGCAGCGTAAACATTGACGAAGGTGGGAACGAGAACAGTGCTGGATGTGTTGATAGATCTTTGTCGATTGCAACATTTGCTGTAGCGCGAGGATACATTAAGTTTTGTAATCGAAAGGTGACAAAAACGCTATCATATGCTCCTTCCTCCCCTTTCCGTAGTTTACGTTCTGGTTAAAGCGAAGTCTTTTCCCGCTGACGTTTAGTTTTCTTTCATGCGAGTAAAGTTTGACCTTCGGGGAGTATGTCATGCGGACACGACCACAGGAGAAGAGGGTAGAGGGGTGTGTGTTCGTCGATAGTCGTTTGTTTGCACAACGAGTGTATGACGATAGCTGACGATCGTAAGTGGGGCAGTATGGCCATGATGGCGCGGCGCAGGTGGTGCAAGAAACGGCGCCGGTAATAACACAGTAAAGTAAACTTTTCGGGAAATTTTGCAGTGCTTTAGAAAAGATTTAAAAAGTTTTCAAAACGTTTTTGTATAGGTAATGTAGACCACTCGCCTGAAGGCGTGGTTTTAAATAGTCAGGGAGACTAACGCTGGGGAGCAGTATGTTAGTCGATGTCCTGGAAGGAGGAGTTAGGCTTGGAAGCGATTAGGTAAGCATGACTTAGACGTCTAAAATTACGATAAGTTCCTAGAGCGAGACTTAGTTTTTTTATCATGTAAATTCTTAGTTTTACTGTCACGATAGTGTGGAAGAATCTCTTGTAACTTCTGCTTCAATGTTAGGTTATGTATCGAGAATAATACCGTTTTTCTTTCGTTGAATACAAAATTTAAGGTTTAAAACATTGTAACGTTTAGGATATTGTAGTGGGTGCCGCTGTTTCTGCGTCTTGCGTCTACGTCGAGTTGTTGTTAGGTTATCTAGATGTTGGAGGTTATGATGTTCCTATTTGGGGCGGTCAGAATGTGACGGGTGCTTCTTCTATGTATGTTGTTTGTTTGTATAGATGTTGGACGCAACTCTCCTCCGTTGCTATTACAAGTAGTTAGCCGGCAAAAAAAAAACAAAACAAAAACACAGCGAGCTGATGTAGAGGCGGTGCCTATTATATTGATGCCCGGATAGCAGTGAGGTTAATCAGCTACAGATGAATAAATAAATAAAAATCATAATATCGGCATTTTCTTTCTTTTATTTAACCGTTCTTTTGACGCTGTTTAACAGACACAGGCCATTAACCTTGCGAGTGCTCGCCCAGAAATAGTTGAGGAGACTTTTCTGTCTACGGATTACGACTTGCCATTTCCCTCCGTAGTAGTACTTGGTCCGGCACTTTATCTACCCTAATTCCGACTACGTGGTTAACAATACCTACTGCTGGTTACATTACTAGAAATAAAAAGGCAGTATGCCAAAAAGAGAAACAAATAAAGACTGGTTTCTCCTTAACGAATCCGTCCTCTAGGCTTCACAACCCCTCTGCCCCGTCCAACACGTCCTCTTCCTTCCGCCATGACGCCCCAACTAATCAACTCCCGAGAAAAACTTAGCCGGCCATCTCCCGGCGACCGGTCACGAGCTCCGATGGGTCACAACTGCCTTTCCTGGGCGAACACCCGGACTTACTCGGCCGAGCGGCGGAGGG
>PNEQ01106456.1:0-37187 GCA_003012365.1 Medauroidea extradentata
TTCCAAATGCAGCAAAATTAATCATTTTCTTAAAATTTAAAAAATTCATAACTCAGAAACTAACAGTCCAAAAAAATTGTAACTCGGCCAATTTCATCTTTGCGATAGGTCCTACATATTTACAAAATATTGTCAAAATCTAAAACCTTGATTTTAATTTTAATTTTTTAATTGGTTGATTTGACATGGAATGTCCCGTTAACTGAATCGGAGATGGAATGTGCAAGTAAGATACTAGCCATGAAATCAAAGTCTCTTTATTTGTAGGTATGTATTACATTGCATTGTTAAAGGTAGTAATGCTAACAAGAAAATTAAAAAATTTCAGGTTGCCAAAGAGATACCAACTTGAAATTTGGACTGTGTGTTCAAGAAATATGTACAAACAAATTTAATTTTTTTCAATTTTTTAAAATATGTATTTCATTTTTATGTAATTACAAAATTAAAATTTCAGAACATACAAAAAAACATTTTAGTTACAAATTATACCACGTGATATATCAAATGAAAGCTCATTTAATAAGCTTTAAAATGAGACCTTGCACAAGTCTGTAGCTCTAATAGATTCGTAAAAAATAGCATTTGAAGTTACAACGACAGAGTGATTTTTAAGCTTTTTGGAATTAAAAAAAAATTCATAACTCCAAAAATGACAGTCCCAAAAATGTAAAAAAATTAATTATGTCTTATATAGTTATAAGGAACACACAACGAAAAAATGAATTGGTTATGTGATATGAAAATTTAGGGGACTGGTTGATTTGACATGGAATGACCCAATAACAATACACACATCTTAGCGATTACTGTAAGATGGTTACGCCCTGACATATCATCAGCATTATTACATGTAGCCTAGATGGCCAGTGTCACTGGCAAATCAGGTGGAGGATTAGCAGTGTACATAAAGAATAGTATAAAAGTAACCCTTAATAGGGTTAAATACAGCGTCCAGTAATATTGAGCGTTTGTGGGTGTAAGTACGTAATTAGCACAAGGCTATTGCTTTCAGGGTTCTGTACAAACCACGCAATATTTCATATACTGAATTAAATTTTCTTGAAAATGAATTGTGCAATTTACTAGAAAAATAAGACATAATCTTGTCAGGTAATTTCAACATTAATACCGTAAGTTAAAAACCAAAAATTCTGATGTTAAATATCTGATTGAGATACTTAGTCTGTATGGTTTTCACCAAATAGTTAACTCACCAACCAGAATAACATTTACAATTGAGTCACTGATCAACCGTATTATAGTTAAAAATGATAGTAACTTAAAGTGTTTACCTTCGGGCAGAACGAAATTATTGGGTGCACAGATCACAACTTGATGTATATGACGTATGCCCTCCTGCTTCCAGTGTATAAGCCTGGCATTAAGTTGACATGAAATTACAAATAATTTCATCCAGAATGGTTTTTACGAGATCTAGGCAACATTAACTGGGAGGAGATTCACTCACAACTCAACTACTGACGTTTTGAAGCAATTTACCAGTATCGTCGTAAATTTGTTTGATAGACACGCTCCTCTGTAATGTACAAGATTAAGTAAGATTAATAGAAATGTGCCATTGATAACGCCGGAAATTCGTATTTAAATGAAATAAAGAGACGTCGCAAAGAGAAAATTCTTAAAATTGCAGACAAAACATAACTTCCAGTGTTTAAAGAATTATGAAATAAAGTCGAGTACATCATAAAGCACATCAAATTAAATTTTTTATGCATTAAAGTAAATAACAAATCCTAAACAGTTTTGGAATGATCCAAAGCACGTCCATGACACTACATCCAACAGTCCAGAAATTCCACAAGAATTATTACTGCCAGAAGAACTTAATGATTACTTCACGTCCATTAACATATGTACACCACTTGCCAAACTATGTTCCACAAACCCTAAAGATAACTCGGGATTCTCCCTCAAACCTGTTACACAGACATATGCAAAGCCATAAACAGCATTAAAACAAAAGCTGTAGGTCTTGATGGAATCAACGTACAAATGATTTTAAGTTATGCACTCTCTACTGTATCCCTACTTTAATCAACTTTTCTGTTACAAATTCAAACTTTTTCGACCAGTGGAAGCACTACAGAATTATTCCTGTAGTGAAAACAGCCCAGCCGCGGGAGCTAGAAGACCGGAAACCAGTTAGTACAGTATTTTACCAACATTTTCAATGGTCATTGAAAAGCTACTCTACCACCAAATAAGTAAATACTTGTAAGCTAATAAAATAGTGTCATGAAGGACAATCAGGATTTTGTTCTGGCCACAATACACAACTTTACTCTTCTAGACGTAACTGACGACATACATAAAGCATTTGATGATAAAATATAACCATTTTACTGTTTCTTGATTTTTCAAAAGCATTCGATACACTCAATCATTACTTGCCCCTAAAAGGCTAAATGAGATTGGTATGTTAAAACTCGCATGGAAATGGTAAAAAAAAATTATTTAACTGATTGGCAGCAGGAAGTCCACGTGCGCACAACAGAAGGCGGATCGACATGAAGCAAATGGTATACGACGCTCTGTGTGTTGCATGGTTCTATATTGAGGCAGCTGCTGTTTTCAATTTTTGTATTGTATTCCAAATTGTTTTCAATATATGAAATGCCACCAATATGCTGACGATACTCAGTTACTCATATCTTTTCCTCCCGAAAAACTCCCACAAGCACTAGTTAAAATAAATAATGATCTAATCAGACTAAACAACTGGTGCGCTGAAAGTGGCTTAAAACTAAATGCAAACAAATGTGCAAGTATGACTCTAGCAACACTAGAAATTGTTAATTAAGTTAGTTGACCTATTGAAATTTATATTAATAACAGTCCCATCTCCCGCTAACATTATCGAAACTTGGGCGTAACATTTGACCAAAACCTCACATGGCAAAAACATATCTCGTCTTGCCTACAGGTTGGCTACTACAGACTCGGACATCTATATAAATTATAAATATTATCACTTCCTACCATCAGATATTAAACTAAAAATTTGTGACACGCTGTGGAGTAAAGTTGACATTCTTGAATGAAGGATATCACCCAATATACATATGTGCGGATGATTATGTAATACACGCTTGTATGCTGGACGCATCTCCTGCAGTTTTTAGACAAGGAACAAGAGTATAGAATTCAAAAGCTTAAGAATGTGTGTGTACGATACGTGTACAATCTAATGAAAAAAAAACAGCACATTAGTAAGTCATTGACACAGACTCATTGCTGAATATGCACAATAGGTGCCAATTTCACTTTATCATTCAACTAAAAAATATTCAGTGTTTTAAACTGCCAAATTATCTGTTTTCATAATTTCACAATCATTCAAAGTAAACACAAGTATAATACGAGACAAAAGAATTATCTCCAGATACCTAAACACCATAGCACCACCTTCAAAAAAATCCTTTAGCTACCAGGCGAGCCATTTTTGGAATGACATGCCGAACAACTTACAGCAGTGTAATTCAGTAGAAATATGTAAAACATGATACCGCGCACTGCTACACAAATAGCAAGCGTCTAATACTTACCTGCAGTAACTGTGGACCTTCTCAGCATCATAACTGCCCCCCCCCCCCTAATTTTTTATATTTTTTTTAACTTTTTATTTCATGTATTTTAAAGAAATATATGTGTAGTTCTAGAATGATAGCTAAATTACTTAATTTTTATTTATATTAACAGTGGTCTCGTGCACTAAATAATTTACCTTTTATCTTAGCATCACACATTATTTTTCTTGTGCAATTAATAGCTATTATCAAGTGTTTTTGTAACAGTGTTAACAGTACCATATTTTCTAAACACAGCAAATTGTAAACCGGCCTAGTGATTAACTTTGTATGTGTATAAATAAAATAATACAATAAATAAATAAAAAAGGCAGAACTTGCTTGTCAATGTTTGTGGAGCATCGTTGTCAGAATTATGAAGCTGAAAGCGAAGGGAGTTTCTAGGAAGATATATCATACCGAGCGTGATATATAGGGCATTCAGGATAAAATGAGCACAAAAAATTACTAGTCGTTAACTTTTAGGCATGTAATTCAACATTAGCCGTAGTTGACTTATTTCTTGTACGTTTGGCAATAAATTACTGAATGCAGTTCCGAGTATTTTCCTATTTTAATGCTACAATACTGAACTGAAATCAACGCATGTACTTGTATTTTGTATGATTAATAAACTTTTTTATCACACTGATTAGATAGTTCCTACCGATGGCTTACTGCCTCTTACTTGGACAAATATTGACTTATCCAGATAGGTTAAATTGTTCCAGTCGTTAGACATTACGCACGCAAAGAAATGAATTGTCTGAACATTGAAATGTAGCAGAGTCTTTTTCGAGTGCTGACTTTATCCGAAACCACCTATAGAATAGGTAATACAAGGGCTGAAGTGTAATAAAGCAATGGAGCCATGGTATAGGGAACAGCACATTCTTATGTTTGGCTGGGCGAAATGGACATAATTGTATTTTATATGATAGACTATTTTATCACACCATATAAGTTTGTACTGACTACACACTTTATCTTAGGTTGCAAACATCAGGTGCCGTGTACCAGAAAGGTTAAGACATTTCCGGTCGTTAGCCGTTGCGCGCGGAAAGATATGAATTGGCTGAAAATATTTCTTTAGCAGGGCGTTTTTGAGTACTCACTTTATCCTGAATCAACTATAGAAACAGTGATTCTTCATGGAAATAGCACAGGAAGTAGGAAAAAAACTTTCCTATGTTAAAAACAGACAGTGCCTGGGCCATCATTTGGTTCATGCGAAAGTGTGGAGTCCATAGATAACTATGCACTAGAGAAACCTCAGTATGTTCAAGGAGTATTTTTCCCACCATTTTTAAAGTTGTCCTTCCAAATCCCGGGTTGCTTTAAAATCCCGGGGTTCTTCCTTATTTTTCGATGGTAGAATTTGAACTATAACATAAACAAAGGTGTAATTATTATTTCCATATAATTTTAAGATGCACAAGTACTGTTTTTGAGCAAATGTACCTAAATATGTAGGATTGTTAACTAAAAAATTTCTGCCACCACAATTTTAATGACATTTTGTAAACTTAAACAATATTAGTAAAATTATTATTAATTTCATTCTTTATTCGTTGCAACTTTTGCCACCACCAAATTTCAAAATAAAAAGGCACATAGGTATATACACAATGCAATAATCCTTTACTCCAACTTCTTCTCAATACATACCATATGTCGTTTACAACATGATTGGCAAAAGCAATCACATCTCTGATATGACTTTCATTTAGAATATGCACTTGACTTCACATGGTAACCTTTACACTACAATACAATATTCTGTACAGTCTGTTCAGGACACACTGTTCACTTAAGTATCATGTGTTTAAATAATTAAGTAGACAAGAAAACTAAAACACCGTTGTTACAAAGTGGAATGTTAAACAGGGTCTTACAATACATCTTATACTTACAACACATTTTATCAGATCAAATCACAACCTGTATGAACAATTAAAATTGTCTTTTAAGTTTATATGTACAGTGTTACCATGTTAATGTTAGTATTTGTAAATATAAAGATTCAGTATTAATGAATGTTTTTTAAAATGCCATATATTTGTTTAGCTTAGGAGCCTGTTGTCTTAGATTGGCGTAGCTAGGTGTGTTGAAATGGTAACAAAATGCAGGGCTATATATTTGGTTAGACATCAGATACACTTAGATTTCAAAAAAGTCGTCGACTGCATTTTGGCCTTTGTCAACACTAATCACAGAAAAAATATTTGTTGAAGTGATGCTGAAATTTTGTGTCAAAAGTTTATTTACTATGCAATTGCAAGTAGTAGATCCTGAATTTTGCCTCAAAAAGTGATGCAAATTGACTTCTTAAATAGCTGAGAAAGATTCTGAGAATTCATAGCTATGTACTTAAAAAAGTATGAAGATCAGAATTGCATGAGAAATTATCGTCTAGTGACATTAGAGAATTAATTAAATGAAATTCACAGTTAGTTCAGGAAACCCTTCTTTTTTAAAAAATAATATTTAAACAATATTCTTTTGTGCAGAATGGTTTTCTTTAGGATAGTGTTGGTTGTATAAACTAAAATTACTTGCGTGTTCTAGTGATATACCAAGTATGCACTAGAACGTATTTTTATTGATACTACACACGTACAAAAATATTGACTGACTATACTGCTAATTTAAAAAATAATTTTTAGGCTACCTCAGATTAATTAATCATGGGAAATTAGGTAAAAGCCAAATTTCTTGACTGTGAAATAAGTTAAATTATTTTCTCACTATGATATTTTTCTTGCAATGGGGGCAAGTTACATAAAGTATTTTGGACATAACGCCATTGCTGCAAAGGCATACGTCCAACATACGTCTTCAGTTTGTAACATTTTCTCATTAGCTATGAACAAAACATTTGGGGACACTGACTTTTTGCTTGTAGAACTATAAATTATAATCACAGTATACTAAATTCTAAATAAATTTTGGAATCCTATACACACATTTCTTGTGATGATGCCATGGTATGGAACCCAAATGACAGAACTATTCATTTGTAACTTATTTGGAAGAAATCTATTTACGGCTAGGGTTATTTTAGTGATCATATTTTAAACACTTGTGAAGTGCAATAGTTGTTACATTATAATTCAGTCATCATCTTATTTACATTTGTCGACAGTAAAACTGCTTAAACCTTTACAGTATCTTAGAGCTGTGTGTGTTTATTTCATGGCCAAGTTTTCTGCAGATACAGACGAGGATTTCATTCATAAAAAAAAAGACAGGTGGTTACATTACCAAAGTTATAAACTGGACATTTCTCAATGCAGTAATCTCTTTTCATCCAATCGTTCTTTCAATTTTGCAACATTACATTAAAAATATATTCACACCAATTCTATATACGAAATGCTGAATATGTACCATATGTATTTAAATTAAAATGCAGATACAGTAGGAAACTGTATAGAGGATTTGTAAACATTTATAGAGTACTAAATGTAGTATAGAGGAATGTTATAGATTCAAGTAGTGGTTTTTTCCCCGTTAGAACCACGGTGAAAATAAATCTGAAGAATCCGCAAGCACAGTCTCCTATTGAAATCTGCAGATAACATTAAATTTATGAACATTTTCTACAAGGTACAATGCTACCTCAAACCTCAGCACTGGCACTTATTTATCGAAATACAATCTACAGTATTCTAGTTACATGATTACGTTTCACAACACAACTACATTTTTTACATAATATTTACAAACACTCATCAGTGTCCTTGGAAGGTTTAATACACACATTTTTTTTTGTTAAGTGGCTACAACTGCCTCTCATCAGAATATTTGTCTTTAATATGAGTGGTAGTTATGTCCACACACCAGCTCCGAGTTCCCGGCTGGCACACATTTTTTGTTCTAATCGACATGAACGTTGCAGCAACGTGGTAGCAAACACTTTAGAGTTAAATACATTACTGAGGATAGCACGTGTGTTGACTTCTGCTGTAACGTCTGTCTGTAAGGATGAAAGTGCATACATGCAAGGTGTGCAGAGTGTAGTCAGTTTTGTTTCTCTTCCCAAGTCGTGATTCTCTTTTCACAATTGTGTTTTAGCGTAAATTCAGTGCTGTGAGGAGCAAATTTTGTGATTGAAAGGCAGCTGATAGTTATCAGTAATAATATTGAGAGTTCAGCTACCTATATTGCTTTAGTAAAATATGACCTACGCCAACATTAAAATGTGAAACAAAGTTGGGCCCCAAGATTATGTTATATACTTGTTGGAGTAGTTTGCATGGTCATATTTTCTTTCCTAGCAAACATATTTACAGCCTCTTAACTTGATGTACTTTTGTGATTTTGTCTTGAAAACTAGTTGTAGTTCAAGCTAGCCAGTTGGTAATAGCTATCTCCCATTAAATATATTGTATCTTAGGTAGGATTGTTGTCTTACCATACTTAAGGAATATTTTGTTAAAGGTGGTTCAGAAGAAAGTGAGCACTCGAAAAAGGCCTGCTAAAGTTTTATTTCAGGCAATTCGTAGCTTTACGCATGCAACAGTAAACAATGGGAAATGTCTAACCTCGCTGGACACGTCACTTGATGTTTGCGCGTGTAAGGAAAAATGTGCAGTCGGCAAGTACCTGTATAGTTCAATAAAAAAAGTTAATTAATTATATAAAATACAATGATGTGGAGTTATGTTGGTTTTGATTCAGTATTGTTATATTTAAATAGGAAAATACATGGGACTATATTGCCTAATTTCACTGCCAGCATGCAAGCAGTAAGGTAACTATTCTTAGTTTTGAATTATATGCAGTAACTACTAGTGATACTTTTCAAAGATTAAATATTTAGTGCTCACTTTATCCTGAACGACCTAGACATATGCAGTAGAAGTGACAATAACCACTAAGAAGGACAATGTATGTTAATTATCTTAAAAATGAAAATGACATAAACTCAATTGCATTTGCATGTGTTTCATAGATTAATTTGTTCCCAAAAATGTTGGGTGATGGTCGGCTGTGGTTCTACATGTGACGTGTCCTTGATAAACTCAATACAATATAATTCAGAGTATCTGTTATAATCAAGGAAGTGGATACTGCAGATAATCTAAAATTACAGCTACATTAACAATGCTTGTTTTCACATTTTTAGGTTCCTTTTTTATTCCTTTAGATACTATTAAGAAGCATGTTCACGACTCAAGATTTAATCCTAAACAAAATATCTTGTACTAACTCTCATGCTAGAAATTGAAAACAATGCCATTTGAAAACATTTCGCAAAGATATCGTGCAGAAAATTTCCTGCCAATATTCAGTAGCCATTATACAGGCAAAACTTATCACATTTAATTTAAAAGGAACCACTAACACAATAAAAATAATAGTTTGTTTCAGTATATTGTGCATGTATTTGTTATTTCTGCCTCACTAAATTTGTTTTCGCTCAGCTCAGTTGTGATTTATTCCCATCTCTGTGATGATATTCTGTAGTACAGCTATAGTTTCGCTTTATAGTAGCCTATATGAAAAGGCACAGTGGTAAAACACTAGACTTACGTTCAGGAGGAACCACAGGCCATGGCTGCTTCACTTTCTGTTTCCATTTCTTTGAGCTTCTGGTTCTATCTGTAATAAGCTTGTCAATGAAATGTTTAAGCCCTAATCAGTTTCTCATGATGTCAGTAACTATTCACAGGCCTGACACTATTTACTGTTTATGTATCAGTCACAAAGCGATACAATATGTACTATGCATAGAGTAGAATGGACACTGTAGGTTTCTTTTAAAACCAATCTTGACCGACATTGCACCAAATATGTGCCACACGTAAGACGGTGCTCAAAGAGCTGTCGAAATTTACTGAAGTTATGTAAAAATAATTAACAAACTACCGGTTTGTAGTTTGGTAGAAAGGAAGCAAATGGTTTTATTACAAACAAACTTCATTTTCGAGTCCCAGCAACACAGTTCAAGCAGGCGGTAGATAAAACATTTAAAGTTCCTTTTAGTCATCCAGTTAAATATGACAACTATGCAGCCGCATATGAAAATGTGTTGCGCTGTTTAAATATGTTCATTGCCTAGTAATTACCTCTGCTGGTGTTTTTTTAACTTTTGGTGTACAGTAATTACCAGCCTTTCTCCTGCAAATAAAATTTGTAAATATTTCTTACAGAACAATTAAAATAAACATTTCCCAGGAGTTTGTTACCCATTACATAAAAATTTTTGTTTCCCACATTGCGTAGTTGGCTAGTTTCAACATTTTGTATTATTATGTATATGTCTTATTCATAGAAACACATTTGCTTAATACAATTTTTGCTACAAAATTTATTTTTTATGAATTTTTCTATAATTTGGGGGCAAAAAAAAATTCTAAATTTTTTTACATGCTGATAAATACAGTAATTTCCAGATTATCCACGCTATTTTAGGAGGTGGTGGCAGGTGACAATACAGCTGATAATCAAAAATAGTTTAGTAACAGAATTATAATTTACAAAGTGTTAGGTCCCTTTAATTTCTTCATATATTAGTGCAATTGTACTGTGTTTATAATGTCTCACTAATGTGTAGCCTGTACCAGTCTGTGGGAGTTGCATTCAAAAAATTCAAATTAAAAAAAATAGATTCACACATCTGGATTTTTGGGAATGATCTGTAAATTTTTAACAGATAATAAATTTTGTTTGTTGTGGCTGTGGCTGTTGATCCACAAAGTGGATAGTAAGCTTGCAGATAATTGAGAATTGACTGTATTTATGAACATAAAAAATACATAAGTTATGCTAAACTGATATTGTATTCAGTATTGAACATATTCACTGCTGGTGACTTGTGTGTCGGACAGTACGAAATTACGTATTATGTCTTGAAACAAGTGTAGCTGACTCTTGTCAAATCGGGCTGCAGTGGCAGAGGGGTCAGACTTCTCACCTCCCACCAAAGCGATCCGGGTTTGATTCCCAGCAGGGTTGGTCCCCAGATTTTCGCATGTGGGAATCGTGCCGGACGATGCCGCTGATCGGCAGGTTTCTCAGGGATCTCCCATTTCCCCAGCCCATTCATTCCGGCGCTTACTCATATCATGTCACCCCCACCAGCGCTAAAGACCTCAATGTTAAGCGCTGACCAAAATATCTTCACTCACTCTTTAACAGGCCACTCATGTAGTACCTTAATAGTGTTCATAATTGTATTATAAAGTTTGGTAATTACGTTCTGCTGTCTCAATTCTTTTGACATAGGCCCAGCAGTGGATGTATCAAATAGAATTCTTTGTTTCATACAAATGTTCAGTGTTATGGTTGCGAATCCATACATTTGACAGAACATTTATAAACAACACAATGATGCACATAAGAGAAATGAGGAAACACATTTTTAAAACTGACAAGCCGTATGTGACTAGGTATGATTTATCATTATTTTGCAGTCATAAAGTTGGCACTTTGTGAAGAGAGATACATGTAGTAAAGTGCATTAAATCCCTGAGTTTACGTACACTGGATTGAACAAATATAGTGATTTTAAGTACATTGTGAAAAATCACAAAAATTAGTTAATCAAACATGCGCTACTTGCTTTGCAGGAAAAAGTAATTACTAAAACTTTAAGAGGAGGGTAGGTCATAAATATATCCCATTGATTTTGTGAAGGTAGTGATTTTACTAACGTAATTCATGGAACTGTGAGTGTACGTAAAATCAGTGGTTTAATGTAATTACAGAACTGCCAATTTTTTAAATTGGTCTAGTAATTGAACAGCAAACACTTCAAAACTGGGGGTTATAACTTGTTCTCGTCACATCACTTGTCTGGTAGTACTCAGTGGATTTATGTTGGAATAGGGTTGGAGCTTTGAACTTTGACTTGCAAAACACTGTTTAAGTGTACACATGCTATGTTCCAAAGTAACTGTGTAGATTATTTAAAACAAAAGTTGGTTAATGTTAGACAGCACATTTAGAAGAACCTGGTTGGTTTCTTCTCAGAGCTTGCTGTGTTGATGTCTGTAGTCACGTGGAAGTATTCACACTGTGCCTAGATAAGAACTAGGCTGACTGGTATCCATACACCAAATCACATGATGTCAAATTTTTAGACATTTAAATATGTAAGGTTGTGCGAAAATTACTTCTTGACGTTATTGTTTTTCACCTAAAAGAACACTTGATAAGCACTTAATTATTCGTTGAAATCAAAAACTTTTGTTTCATTACACTTTATGCTACAAGTTTTTGTACTGAAGCGAAAATGAAAGTATGTATTTATTATTTTATATTGTTTCAGTATACCGAATCTTCACGTAAGCCTTTAGTACGAATTGCTACTCGTTTTTGCATTCTGCTGTACGAAAAATATACAGGAACCAGTTTAATTTGCAAAAAATTAAAATGTAAGATTTTTAATTAGATACAGAAATACTGTACTCGTCATAACTTATTTGTACTGCTATATAATGCAATCCAGTCTATACTGAGTGTGGGGTAAGACTAGTTAAAACAAATACAAACTGGTGGGATTCTCAAGTCACTTACTTGATATTGTTCAATTTTTTAAATTTATAATTAAATAACCGAAAAATTGGGGTTGAAATAGTGTTCATTAGTTTCTAAATCAAACCTCAGTGTTCACATAGCAAAAAAATATTACTTAGCATACAGGACAAACAAGCCAGGTGTATTCTTGTCATGTAAGTTTCTCGGTGTGTCTTCTTATCGGTTGACCCACCGCTTCATTGCTTCCTCCCAGTCTGTCTCGCTCGTGTCATCTTTCTCTTCATACGAGTTCTCGTCTTTGAAGGTCTCTTCATCCGCCAGCCCACTGGTGTGTCGACGCATCGCCTGCGCACACATATACACAAGTAATCTCAGTAGTCGCAGAATAAACAGGCACCATATATTTTCTTGTTCATGCTTTGCTTTTCAGGATAAGTCTGATAATACAGGTGAGCGTAACAAGGTCCTGAGTATATCAACATTTCTACAGTTTTTTTACGAGACATTTACGAGTGGTAGTGTTGACGACAAACCCAACCCTTTCCCTGATTCGGTAGCATACCAAAGATATTAAATTGCAACTATACCTTACATGGCAAGCCCAGATAGAGCCTGCAACACTCACCTTATTGTTCAAACATGTAGAATTATCTAGGACTTTCTAGGATATTGTAACAGGCATTACTTCAGACAAACTATACATTTTGTGGTAATAATAAATGGCACTACGTTACACTAAAACAATATTTGATACTTGGTAAATGTGTCGTTACAGCAAGATAAGTAACTAGGGAGCTTCTGTGAATGGTTTTAGTTCTTCAGATTATAGTTCCAAGATAAATGAAAATTTACACATTCTAACTTAAACCCAAAGTCTAGGTAGGAGACACAATATATGAGCACAAAATACGAGCACGGATTGGTTGAGCGGGGAACGGAGCGACTATATTTGGTCTAAGCTTACATGAAAACAAATAGTATGCACAATTATGGTGTGTTTGAGATTCAGACCTGCCACTCCATAATCGTAAGGTAGTATGTGACCTTGGGTCAAAGTAGTTGCATGCATATGAGAGAGATAGAAAGGCATAGTTTTTCAGTAAGTTTGTAGACTGTGTAGGGTAAGCAAGGTAAGGCAGAAACTATACATTAGGGAGCAGTGGTGGCTGAATGGTCAGACTGTTTACCTCCCACCAAGGCGATCCGTGTTTGATTCCTGGTGGGGTCGGTCCCTGGATTTTCACATGTGGGAATTGTGCCGGACAATGCTGCTGGTCGGCAGGTTTTCTCGGGGATCTCCTGTTTTCCCTGCCCCTTCATTCAGGTACTGCTCCATACTCGCCTCATGTCACCTCTCACCAGCGCTAAAGATCTCAGTGTTAAGCGCTGACCAAAATCTCTCTTTCAGTCATTTGTTCATTCAACTATACATTAGAATTTTGATAAAACATAAAACATAATTTTCTTGAAAAAATTTCCATTACACAACAGTTTTGAACTGTGGTACCCTTTTTAAGAAGTTATCTACAAATTATCTTGTCAATAAGTTGCAGAAATTGGTGTTGTATTATCTTGTGTAGTTACAACTTATTGAGCCACCCAGGGATGATAAAGCAATAAACCAGTTATGGCTCGTGACTTGCCAAAAGAACAACTGCATTGACACTTGTTCATTTATAACCTATGGGATCTTCAAAATTAAGAATTTTCACTCTTGTCTAATTATGCTCTGTAATCAATGATACAGTGAGAGTCGGGGATGACCAGTGTCTTACCTGTTCATAAAGTGATGTCTCCTCTCCTCTGGTGTTTGAGCTCTCCCCCTGGAACAAAAAAATGTGTTTCACATGTTCGAAAATGCAAAATATTTTGTTGTCAGTTGCTATGGTGTTTCTCCAGCCTAGTAACTACAATGTTTTATTTAAGTGCACTTGGAAATGTTTGATGGGATCATGTACGGATGTAATATGTTGTTAGTTTACACAAGTCATCATTATGACCAGACATCTTCTGATACTCCCACACCCTCCTCTTTCATCTCTCTCTCTCCACATCTCACTGCTACCCCTCTTCTTCCCCCTTGTAGCACGACAGAATGCCGACACTTCGACTCTCTTCTCAGGGTCCTTGACGTAGATACGAACAACACACAGCATTGTTTGCCTCTTTCTTTATTCACCGCGCTCACGGCAGTAACTCAGTAAGTAACGGCCACGGGATAGGCCATTGAGTTCCTTACACAACATTATTTTCATCACTTTTTAAAAAATAAACGTCTGTTACTAGTGACAGCGACATGCCGTCCAGGCTACCAACCATGTTCACTGTCTTTTTTACAGTTCACCTTTTTTTCTTTGCCGCCTCCAGTGCTCGTGGGTAATTAGGGCACCCTCCTGTGGTCATTTTTAAAT
Source organism: Medauroidea extradentata (assembly GCA_003012365.1). Taxonomy (NCBI): domain Eukaryota; kingdom Metazoa; phylum Arthropoda; class Insecta; order Phasmatodea; family Phasmatidae; genus Medauroidea; species Medauroidea extradentata. Next base: position 14,489 of record PNEQ01106456.1, read on the forward strand.
TTACAATTAAAATTTACGTATTAAATTAACATGTTGCACAAATAAAATAGTAAAAATTAGAGTTGATACAATATTAGAAAGCACAAATTTTGAAATCAATCCTTTTGTCACATAATTTTCTTCTCTTAAATTAATAAATTTTAGGTCATTGTTAAAGAGTTTTTTTATGCAAAGAGTGTCTCTCTTTCCTTCTAATGCCCAATCACATTATGTTTTTCATAACACAAATTTTTAAAAGTTTCAGTTAAACAGTAAGTGTTTTAATGAAATTAATTAAATAGTTAGTAAATTATCAAGTATACAATAATTTAAATCTGACACTCACTGAATATGAATGCATGCTAACTTATCCACCTTTCTGAGCATTGTTGAGAATGTTGGTAGCAAAAAGTATCCATTTAATTTAAAATTATAACCAAGATACGTAGTTATCCATTATACGGAAATGATCAAAAATTACATAAACAATTAAAATATATTTATAAATAAAAACTTATTTCAGAGGCTCCTTACACCCTCATCATTCTACAGTTCTTCCTCTGTCCCCTTGTTTTCCTCCACTTCCTCCCCCCCAGCATCACATCACTCTTCTGCCCCTCTCCCTCCTCAGACCTTATTTCCTCCCCTCTCCTTCAAACTTCTCCTCTCCCACCACCTTCCTCTGCTCGTTCTTCCCTTCCATTGGCTAGAGAACTCACCTCCTACCATCTCAATTCGGGTTCAATACCTGGTGGGGCTGGTCCCCGGATTATAACATGTGGAAATTGTGAAGGACGATACCACCGGTTTGCGGGTTTTCTTTGGGATCTCATGTTTCCCCCACCCCTTCATTCTGACGCTGTTTCATACTCACATCATTTCACCCATAACCAGCTCTTGAGACCTAGATGTTGAGCATTGACCAAAAACTCTTCACTTCGTCCCTCATCTCCTCCTTCACCTTCTTTTCCACCACCTTTTCCTCTCCCACCATCCCCCTTCATGCTCCACCTCCCTCATTACACCTCCCCTTTCTCTCACCACCTCCCCCTTTACACTCTCTATCTCTCTCTCCTCCCTCTTTACTCTGTGTTCTCATCCTCGTCCCATCTCGCTTCCTAAACAACTTTCTTTCCTCTTTTCTCCCTACTCTTATTTCTGTCATCCACTACTTCCTCCCCTTGCTCTCTACTCCCTCCTGCCTCTATTTAATTCCTCCCTCTCTCCCTCCCCACCCATTACCCTCTTGTAGCACACTCCCTCCACCCCAACTTCATCCTCTTCCACCGTACCTTCTCCCTTACTTACTCCACCTCCTGCTCTTGCTTCGGTGGCACTCACCTGCTCGTCATATTCCTGACCGTTGCCAATGTTGCGAGCTCTCAGGTCTGCTATGAACTGTGACTCTTGCTCGTACCGCTTGCGGATCTCCTCCCGCCACAGAGCGGCAGTGGCAGTCGTATCGTCAGCCTCGCCATCCTCCGTCTCAAAGTCTGCAACAGTCAACATGGGTAACCAAACAAGTGGCTCTCATTCTTGGCCGTCTGTTGTTTAGTTTGACAAGTTTGAACTAACACATTTGATTGTAGAATCTGTCTATCCAACTAGAAACCTTGATGTCTCGTGGCCTAAATTTTTGGTATATTGGTTGCACTTATAAAGTAAGTTAAGTGAAAGATATACATTTTTGAATTTTTTATTCATGTATTAAGTTCTTGAATGACCAAAAATGTCTACTGTCAAGGTTTTTGTGTTAAAGGTCTTAGATCTATAATTACGTTAGCTCTAAAACCTGTAAATTAATATCAAACCATTTGTCTTCCATGTTGAAACTAAAGAAACTGATAAAAATGAACCACACTTCTGACCAAAATTTTTCAAAGAAAATTAGAGAGCTCTTAAGAAAATTTACTTATTTTTTTAAACTAACCTTTTAAAAACTAACCAAAAAAGTATTTTGTGATGTATTGTATGAAAGCCCTTTGTAAGATCTTTTAAATGACACATAATCATTATTCTGTGATGAATACAACTTAATGAATGGAAAGTTTTGTAAACCCAAAAACCTTGAAAGTAAGTATTTGTACAGGTTAAAAAAAGTACATGTATAAAAAATTCCAAAATTTATTTTTCATTTATTTTGAAAGTGCAACCTATGTAGCCTGCCAAAAGTAGAGCCAATGTAATGATTTGTTATGGACTGACCCGTACGGATTTGTGTTGTTTTTTTTCTGTTTTGGCAGGTAACAGAGTATCCATCAGATCATGAACTACAGTATAACCTCAATTAACTGGTACCCATTTGTGTCGGGACCATCACTGTGAAGGGTAAGTGAATAAACATTAAATAAAGATAAGTAATTTGTTCTCCATGTTTCACAGTGAGTGCAATGCACCATGAATATGTGTAAATATGACATATATTATATGTTATCACAATGTTTATGTCCATACGAGTACCAACCGATATGTGTAATCATATTACAGTACAATGTAAGCATGATATTGAGATGCTTATAATGACATAGCTTTTTTCTCTGCAAGCACCAACATCTAAGCATAGTACCGTACAATGTAATTATTAAATACAGGTGTTAATTTTTACACTGAAAAAATAAAGTAAATGTCGGACTGCCACAAGATTAGTTGAGCCTACAGGCATACAAGTCTCGGAGGGTAAGAAAGGTGGCATTACTGCTGTAGTTGGCAAGCCTCTGCGGTCAAACAATCTGTCTGCTGCTGCTTTCCCGTCTCTCAACTGGTACAGCAATCTTAGGTTCAACTCACTGTGGGGCCACACCCTGACTTCAACCAGTGTTCTCAGTGGCAAGTAGGCTTTCATTGCAATTCTTTGTGGCTAGATTTCCACTTGTTTTACCCCGCACATATTGTAGATGGGTTGGAAATGACAGGTCCGTCCGTCAGGTGTCGTAAGCATTTTAGAAGTTTGTTACGATAATGCTGCTTTCTTTCAGCTCACTTTTTTAACCTCTTTCTGCCATTTTATAAAAACCTAGCAGCGTACATAATAAACATATTTCACCATACTGAAAAGTCTTCAAAAAAGTGAACAAGAGACCTATAGAGTGCCTCTGCCCAGCTTTGTGCCAGCATCGTATCATTGAATGAGTTGACTTTATCTCAGCAAGAAACAAGGTGTTATACTTGTGTAATTTCAGTAAATTTTGACAGTTTTTCCGTGATGTATTGTTAACATTTATGTAATATCCATCACTCTGTAAGACAAAATAAAGTGTACATACAGTCAAATATAAACTATCTGCAGTACATTATACTATAATATTTATAAAAATTACTTAATTGTATGTCCTGAAGGTGCAACACGGATTTTACAACAAAGCTTCAATTATGAGATGTATCGCTGCTATTTTACAGTATTGAGGCAGCAATTTAACAAACCTGAATTTTAAGTGGGCAGTAACTTTACTAGGTTTGGGGGTCATAATTTTTATATTAGTACCCAGATTATACACAATTTTAGATTATTAGGATTTTCAGTTATTTTGTGCATAGTCTACTCTATTAGTAAGGCCAATCGAGAGTTAATTGTACTTTGGAATGAACATATATTAATTTTGGAACCAAAATGTTGGTAGACATTTAATCAAACATGTACAACATTTTAAAAGTAAGTGTGCTCAGACATTTCAAAATTTACATAGAAGGTGTGAGGATACTAAATACAATAAATGTAGCTTACCATGAAAGCAGTGGCGACTAATGAGAGGATGTGTGACTGTCGTACACACCTGGGCCCTAATTAAATAATCACTTCCTGCTATTCATATTTGATAGGCACGTATTTACAACTATTTGTACCTATTATGTGACATTTTGCATTTCTGTATGTGTATATGGGTATTTAATTCCCCTGCAGCTCAGTCTGATATAAGACAGCTGGTAATTTTGTGTTTGTTGAATCCATAAAACTAATATTTAATCTGTCTTATAATTCCTGCAGAATTGATTTAATTAGGTTGTGGAGGGAAAAGTACACTAGCAAACCAGTAGACATTTGCAAATTGTGGTTTTAATATGTGAATCTAATTTCATACTATTCACATATTTTTGAATTTTGTTTATATATATATATATATATATATATATATACACACACACGCGCACACACACACGCACACACACATGCACACACACTCACACACACACACGCACACACACTCACACACACACACGCACACACACTCACACACACACACGCGCGCGCACACACAGTAAAATTATAATGAACACGAAGAAAATTATGTACTTTATACTCTGAAACTTCTTTAAACTGAACACATTTTACATTATTTTAGTTCTAGAGGGATATTTTAATTTATACATTAAAAGTGAGAAATTCTTTATACTGAAGTTCTATGTAATGAAACTTCACTCTATATATAGACACACACACAATCATAATATATAAAATGGAAGAGATGTCTGCACCTATTCAAACTTTGCATTTTGTCATGTTTTAGTAGTCTGTGGAAATATTGTTTCTTACTGAGAATTTAACATTTGAACATTACAGTTATAACATACTAAGGGAAGAAATAATGATCAGTGTAATGCTTCTAAATGTTACGTGGTTTGCTTGTTTTCAGAAACTACATTTTTACGATTGATTAAGTAATCAAAATTAGGCCCTACTTGTTTTAGCCTACCTATAAACTAGTCGATCTTTAATGTTCTGGTTAACAGACGAGAGTTGTTTAGTTAGTAGCAGTATTTTTTCTGGTCCACGTTTAACTGGTTTTTATATTTAATGATTACATTACCTATTTCCTTGCTCTGGGCTTTAAGATGAAATACAAATAACACAAACATATTTATTCAAATAATTTTGTATGGTTAGAATATGTTTTGTTGGAATGTGTCAAGCTTAGATGAATCATAACAAATCAGTGAAATAGGCTGAGTTACATGTAAGAGAGTAATATAAATACAGTATATTTATCATGAGTTTTAATAGTTTAATGTTTAGAAACAGCATCCAGGTTGTGAATATAATTTAGCATATGGTCTGCAGTTGAATTTAACAATAAAATTTTTCAAGTTGCATTTTATGCTTAAGAAAAACTTCTGTGCAACTCATAGAACAAAGAGAGTGCAACCGAAGACAACTTGCACATGCAAGTCTGTAAGGCAAAAATACTTCAATCTTCAATGATAGGAAATGTATAAAAATGAAACTCTAAATACTACATTCTACTAATCAGGAAAAGCAGCAAAAGAAACGTATGACAAATAATTTGACAAACATTTTATTGCATAACATACTTTAGTCGTTTTAAGTTAGTTGATCTGTTTAATATTGGAAAATCACATTATTTGCAGCCTAGGTTACGAGCACGTCAAACATTTCTGAATTTTAAAGAATTTGGTTACAAGTGTACCACTCAGGGAATAAAAACAATATGTTACAGGTGTGTTCAAATCTGTGAGTTTAAAAGAAAATTTATTTCTCAGATTTGGATTTAAATTACCTTTTATTTGCATGTGAAATACGTAATTAGGTTCTGCTCTACAAGTCTGTTCCCATTAATTAAAATTGATGGAGAGCTGATTTAAAACTAAAATGCATTCGGCGTACATCCGTTTTAAGTACCATACAGATTTGATTAATATTATCTGCTTTTGTCGCAAAAATTAATCACATTCGCATCTGAAGACTTATTTGAATATTTCCCATTCAAGCAAATAGAGATACTTATTTTTTTCTTTGATTAAACAGTACATACGAAACATAAATCCATGAACCTTTGTTGTGAATTCGATTAAATATTTTCTTGCCTGATATTATTTGCCTATGTAAAGAAGCCTTGAATTAGGAAGTTCGATTATTTCAAAATAAATTAATTTTGAAATTTTGAACATTACAAACCCCATATAAATCATCTACCATTTTATGTCTGTCATGTTTCCCACATTTGCAAAATGCAGACGAGAGTTAAACCCATGTTGGCAGCTGTGCTAATAGTTCATCCCATACATTTTAAGTTAGTAATTATTGGTGTGAGGGTTTTATTTCCTCCTCTTCATCCAAAACCATAAATGTCTCAAAAGTATTTCTTCAGGTTTTTGTCGTCAAAATACAAACATTCTTTTAACACAATGAATACATTTTATCAATCATTAAAATTTATATTTAAATTTATTGAAACACTGAAAATTCCATTTAATGTCTTGTTTCATTCCAAGGGAAAAGAAAACCACTTTGCATTAATTAAATTTCACTGTTATACTCTTCCAGATGCATTAATATAAAATATCTTGTCATAAAATTCTTACAAAAATTAATACGTTTGACTCTCTTAACTTTGTAAGTCGTTTGTATAAAATATGTCACCCTATTTTGCTTTAATATTGAATATTATTTTCATAAAGAGTGTTATAAGCACCTCTGATAATATGCAATATGTATATAATTATTAGGCCTATATCTAGAACAATATGTGAGATTATGGTTCTGTGAATATTCAGTGTAATGTTATAATAATGAGACCTTGGCACTTCCGTAAGAAAACTGATAGCCGAAAGTTGTAGTGGAACTGAAATTTTTGTGTTTAACGAAAATCCAAGTGTTAATTGAGTGGTTGTTAATGTGACTAACTACGAGGAATTTGCTGTTCATCTATTTGTCTACTTATAAATGGTATGTTCTTCATGCATATACAAGTCAAAGAAAGAAGTACACAGTGTGTTACGTAACTTACTGCATATAATTTTATATTTTTGTGTTTCTGTTAAGCTTTTTTTTTTTAAACTGAATAAAATAATGTGTTATTAGTTTCACTTAAATGAAAAGAAATGTTTCGGTTTCATGAAATAAATTTTTTTTTCTCATCATTTTGTCATACAAAAGTCGCTGTTGTACAAAATTTACACTTCCACACAAGCATCTCAGCATTCTCTCATAACAATTTTTTAAACAGTTTGCCACTTAAATATGTATTAAATGCAGTAACAATGATGATAATTATATGTAGACTTTTATTCACCACATTAGCTTAACAAAATGGAATAAGAAAGAACTGAATGTCTATAACCTGAGTCACCTAAAACTAGGGAATAAATTCACAACAGTAAAAAACCATCCCTTAGTGCAGCTGGTTAGAATCTTGAACCTGTGACCAAAATGATAATCAGGCATGCAAAATTAATGGGAATGTAAAACTTGGGAGCAAAAAGAACTATACTTTCAGTCATAGTCCCATGATTTATGATCATGATAGCAATATCCCAGAATTTAATGTAGGGCTTATATTACACAGGGAATGTATTTTTGTGGCTACCAGAATAAAATTCAAAATGTTATAAAATATTTGTGATAAAACCATAGTTGTATAAGACAGTCATATTTAAATTGTAGGTGTATGGGGTTTTAGGCCTTGTAAATGTTTCACAGACACAGGATATGATACATGGCTTGGATCTGGGCCATGAGGCATTAGAACCTACGTTGTTCCCAGGATCGCGGAGCTTAATTTGTAGTTTCAAGAAATATACTGTATGGCGTGTTTTAAAGTAAAATTTCAATAGGTGCACCCTAAGGTGGTATGAAGAATCCAGACTGAAACTTGGATACATCTGTACCAAACTGAATGAGTAGTAGACTGAAATAATCAAATATAGTTGCTCAGGTGGACTCTAGTATAGAATCCAGAGAGAAATATGTTCTCTAACATCCATTGGACTTTAATTTTGCTATCCGAGACAAGATAGAGGGTTAATAAGAAATTGATACAGAATGCAAGAAATAATTCCCTGCCTGTAATGTTGGTTCTATTGGATAAATGAGACCACATTGGCTTCTTGTACAGTACAGTATTGTTGGGTCAGTAGGGTGAGTGAATTACTTATTCTTGTTGCGTGGCTTTCAAAATTTACGTTTGTTCAAAATGTCAAACATTGCAAGTTAGCTAGCTATACCAAAGGCTCGACCTTAGCTTTGTTTGTTGGTACCTTCGTTAACTTCAGCAGCTGAAGCTGCAGAAGGTGTAGCTAGATTGTATAGATTTTTTTAAGAGTGCAGAGAGTGTAATGTTACTAGCAAAATGCTTTGGGGTCTAGCGAGTTACATATTCTATAATTCCTATTGGTTACACATTCAATTTTGTCCGTAACAATGTTACTAAAAATAAACTTTAAAATTAATTAGAATTTACAGTAAAACCATTCCATAAAGACCCCTCACGTTTCCTTAGACGACATATATATGTATGTGTCGTCTTTATGAGGTTTAGCCGGTAAAACCACTATTTTAAAACACCACGTTTCTTGAGGAAGGTGTTGTTATAGAGAGGTGTACCAGGTAGATAACTACTTTAAACATATGTATGTGTATGGGTGCGTGCACGCACATATGCATTCAACTGTTACCTTTTGTTTGGGAGCAATGTACTTCTACGTTTATTTTAGTTGTACTGAAGTTTTTGGCAATAACACATGGAATAATATCAGTTTAAAGAGAAAAAAATTCAATCAAACCTCTTAAATTTTATACCTTTCCAAACATATCTTTAAAGTAACAAAATAACCTTTTAAATTATAGTAAAGAAAGAAAAGAAAAAAATTCATATAAATAGGTTTGGTTATTAAATTTTTTTAAACCTTGCATGTTGCAAAACTTTACAAGAGGAAACCGTTTAACATAGAAGTTTCTATATTAGGGTTTCTGCTATTACATTCTTTTAAATGTAATCTCTTAGTATTCACAGATATAGTTTATTTATAATTTTGGGTATGTTTCAGCTATCTGAAAGGAAAAAAAAAACTGGCTTCCTTTTCATAGAATTTCCAGTTCATTTTCTTTTCATCTTGCAAAGATGTAACAAAGCTAAAAGTTTCAAATAAATTATAGGTAACGTAGGATCATGTTTATGTTAATAGCCTATTAAGTTAACACTTTTGTTTTCAATGTTGGCTGTTTTTTAACTTTTGCTTTCAAAGCAAAATCAAAATCTTCGCTGGTACTTATTACTTTGATCATGCCAAAAAATATCTTGGTGTCATCCAGTTTTTGTAGAGTATAAGTGAGAATGTGGGTTTCAGTTATAATTTTCTAAGATAGCAATTTTAATGCTGTGTGTCTGCCATTTTTATTAACATTCAACATTTGTACAAACTTTTATGCTGCTAGCCACAATAGCAAGCAATGATGCACTATGACAAAGACAAGTTCGTAATTTATGTTACTTTATTATTGAAGAAACACAACACTTCCTATCTATAAACTCAAAAATTGTGCAAAGGAGACCTGCTGATTGGAAGGGTACTACAGGTTCCATTCTCAAAATGGAAATAGTTGAAATAAATAATAAAAAGAGTTTAGATTTTTATACCAAAAAAATTATTTAACAGGCTTCACAATACAAACTAGCAAATAGCTGTGGTGTTGAGAAAAAAAACATTTTATTCAAACAGTTGCATGCCAAGGATTCACCACCTACAGGTAAGAGATGTGTTGTGAAGACAGCAATTTTGGTGCTGCTACATGCATGCTGTTTCAATCACCCAGTCACATGTATGAGAGAATTTATCTTAAATTGGTCTTTTCGTGGAATTATTGAAGTGGAAGCTTTCGTAGCATTCTCAGTCAGCAAGACATGACAAATATATCCAGTAAAAAAATTTCTTTGATGAATTTTGGAAGTGAGGGATGGATCCGAGTTAAAAATTTACATAGATGGGCAGGAGTTTCCTTCTAACGTTACTCTCAAACAAAATTGTCTACTTTGAATTTGTCCACAACAACCAGTTACCTGCTACAATTTCAATTATCAACTCTAATTATCTGCAGATCCACATGTACATACTTAGCAACTCCTTTACGTTTTTCACAATACTAGTTTTACAAAGGCAAATTGAAATTACAGATGAGTGCACACGTTAGTGGCAAACTGGCAACCATGCACAACTTCTGCACAAGGACTGTGTTAAGAAATATGTACAGTATTAATATCTAAAGGAATGAATGAGACCTGATACCATAATATCTTCTGAACCTCTGCATCATTTCAATTTTACTCTATCCACTACAACTTCGTTTGCCTCCCGGGAGCTGTGTTTACAAACTACACTTCCATGACTCAATGTTTCTTGGCTCCCGCCTGACGAAGCTGGTCCAAACCAGTGAAACGTCTGGAAAACGCACTCGTGCAAGAAATATGATTATCATCCATCAGTTTTCTATGCTTGTTGGAAGTACTATACCAGTTCGTGAATACTTTAACCCCTCTTAAGACATAAAAGTTGGACCTGACAGTGTGTTAACATTGTGAATTATCTACAATTTTTAATTTTCTGCATTATTGTCTCTTAAATTTAACACAGGTTGTTTTACATTTCTTGACGGTAATGTAAGTGAGCTTAACGTCTCTTGAACAGCGAGGTCATTATATACGGTGACACAACTTGGTACAATAACAGCAACTGGGAGAGGAGTCGGACATGGCCTTTGTTAACAAACCATCCCAGCATTCATCTGGAGCAATTTCGGGAAACCATGAAAAACTGAAATGAGGATGGCTGGAGCTGGGAATCGAACCCAGGTCCTCCCGAATGTGAGTCCAACATGTTACAGTTGCGCCACATTGCTCGGTTATATATCTTGAAAAGTATCAAACAAGTTAGGTTGTAACTTCTTGCAATTCCTGTTTCTCCCTGAATTAACAATACTTGATCATTATGATGTTATAAATATCGATATGAAGCAGTCAGTATTTGTTAAATTGATTTCTGTAATGGCCAACTTATTTGCAAAATAAGTCTTGTCCATTTCAGTGTGCCCACCTGTGGCAGAAAATTGTATCCAGTATGACTGGTACAAGAATGTAGACTGTTGTATACACCAGGGCGCACAGCAGGTTATAAAGGAAAAGCAGTAGGCTAAAGTTTGGTATAGAAAACAGCTGTGGTTGTTAAGGCAAATGGATTGTATTTTATTTATTATGTATGGGAAGGTTGACTCTTTGTGCAGTTGTTGAGTTATAGTAAATGGGTGTGCTCTAGAATTATGTGAGGTGCCTTTTCCAGTTGCCCTGTACAAAATAACCCATTGCGTTCTGCCTCGGCTGCGATAATTCCGCCACAGTAAATACACACTTTCAACAAACACCAAAACACTTATTATGCATTCTGGAACTGTACCAGCGCCATATATAAACATTGGTTACAGATGATCAGTTTAAACACAACCATTAGCAAGCTTACTTTGGCTCGAGGCATAGAACACCTGTGAGAAAACACTGCAGGAGAAAAATTTCAGTGTTCCGTATACGCTGTGGTGATGCCTTGTCTTATGACTGCTTATAGTACTGATGGTTTCATGGCTTGTGAGCACAACCAACAGAAATATGAGGCACATAAGAAAGGTGTAGTTTAACTTATTTAGTTTCTGCCAGAAGTTTTGATCAGTTGCTCAGGTTGTGTACCTACAAGGTTGACCTGGAAATAAGTAAAAGTCAGCAAATTTAATGAGACAGGGAAATATTTGATGGTAGTGCTGCAGAATTACTTGGAACTAGTTTAACAACCACTTCTTGCCAGTTGAGAGGCAGGGAGAGGTTGGAGCACTTTTGTTTGTTTCTCTGTTCAGCCATCTCTAAGTTTGCATTTCCATGGTTTCCCTAAATCCTTCCAGGGAATGTTGGGGTGTTCCCTAACACAGGTTTTTGCCATTTTATACTTCCTTTTCCTAGGCCTTAGCCATTGGTTCTGTCTGAAGTAACGTCTCACCCTCAGCCCAGCTCTGGCATCGCATCATTCAGGAAAGTTGTTGCATGTCCTTCCAAGAGTCGAGATCTTCGTGGAGTTAATATGTCGTGTCACCAAGGTTGACGTAAGGACTCGCCTATAGACCAGGTTTAGGGAAAGCAGTATTTAGAAAAGAAGTTGCCAACAAGAAACTTAACTTTTGAATACATACTGTGATTTACGTTTGTTACCATTTCTCACAACATGGCAGTGTGCTAAATACCACAATTAGGCTGTGACAAGTTGGTGTGATTGCTCACTCTTCCCCAACCACCCTGAACCTACCAACTTAACAATATCCGAGGGAAGTGGAACTCTCAACGTATACGACCCCCATTGCACCCAGTAGTCACTATGGTCATATGTGACTTCTTATTCGACATGATTTAGTACCCATCGAATGACGTCAAGATGAATGAATATGGACTCCTGCTATAAAAGACAATTTATACTAAGATTACTAGCAGCATTACTGGATCAAACATGAGGCAGAATGTTTTTCTGCAAGGCCCAGCTGCCAGAGCCAGTAGCCCTTAACTTTTATTACGTAATACAGTACATTCTAGTTCAAGTATGGTCATCTGTAGTGATGGTTGTGTTGGTATTTTAAAATACATGAAGAAAAAAATCCATTTGTAAATATGTGTCGGTTACCCTTTTGTGCATATACAAAAACTTACAAAGACTGGATAGTTTTATTTATCTTAATATTTTGAGTTTACAGTCAGTGTTATTTCTTAATTTCTATTTGTCTTTATGCCTCATTAAAGACTTTACTAATGGACAGGAACTGGAAAAGAGATCGGTCATAGCCATTGTTAAGGAATTCTCCCAGTATTCACCTGGAGCGATTTCTGGAAACCATGGAACACTGAAATCAGGATGGCCAGAGCCGGAATCAATTTTAAGCTGTAAAAGTTGAGATACGACTGGATAAAATTTATGCTACAAAAAAATTGATGTATTTTTAACTCTCTCTAACCAGTTGGTGTATTGATGAAATTATAGCTCTATTTGGGACATACACGTGCAGTGCAAGAATTGTATGTCATTCTGCTGTGCGGTATACATTCAGTAATTGTAGTGTGTACAGCTCGTAAGTGCCAATATACGGAATAAACAGTAAGACCATCACATAAGGTAAAGAAAAAACTACTGTCATGTGCTCATATGTAAAACCTCTGTCAAAAGTAATTAATCTTGAGGAGAAGCATGTTGCATAAGCTAACTTGTATGTGCGTGTGTTTACTGACAGGCTAAGCACAGTAGTGATGTAATGTGGTGTAGTTGTTTCATTAGACAATTGTGCAGATGGCATTTCTATTAAACAGTGCTCGAGAGTGCAATGAAAAACTGTAATCATATAAGGAATAAAACAATTCATGGATTATACTAGTAAGAACTAGTATGAAAAAATTCTGTAGATCAAGACAAATAAATAAACAAATAATCTATTATTTCACTAAACTTTTCATCAGTATATTTACACATGCGTCAGTGATGGAAGGACTAATTTATCACGTGCCATTTTCTGGTAAAAAAAATTACGTGTACACCCACATATTAGGCAGTGCTTAACAGTGTTGAAAGCTAAGATTACAATCAGCTGATGACATATTTCACTATGTTTTAATCAGCTAATGATCAAGCAGTATTCAGCACAGTCTCTCTGTGTAGTTTTCTATGCATACTACAGTATACCCCTGACATCCTCATAAATGCAACATGTATGTAAGTAGACAATAATCTTAAACATAGTACGGTATACATTTATTTTTCATGCTGAGATGTTGTAGGAAAGCTAAGTGAGTTTACAAGAGAATGTTACACACCAAACAGCTACGTGTATTTTGTATTGTGAAGCGTGTTTGGGTTTATGCTCACCGCACAGTGAATCTACCGCCGCCAGAGCTGTCGAGACACAACAAACAAGGTGCAGTTTTGAGACAATAAAGAAAGAGAGTGAACATACCTAGAGGTTTTCTGATGGCCTCGTCAGCATCTTCTTGGTCTGACCCCTCTGAAAGAAGACCCAGGTACGATATATAGCTGCTAACAACTACAACACAACCCATGGCAAGGCAAATGCAATTCCAAACGGAACAGAACTTTTTGATGCGTACTGTCTCGTTCGTATATCTTGTGGAAGCGGGGCAGCCGTGCTCCCGCCAACTACGTAAGAATTAAAGGCGGCACATGCATTGTTCAGTACTGGAAAAATATCTTGAGAGCATAATTAATAAACACATTTTGCAGAAGAAAATTCAACATGCTTGTTATTTCATATGAGTGAAACCAATTTTTATTTACATAGGTGCAAAGGTGTTTTAAATCCGGATCCTTAATAGTGTGTGTGGGTGCGTAGAGTTGTATCCGCAATGCATGATGTTGTGCTTATGTGCAGTAATACGTAGTGTAACGTAAGCTATTCATCTGATGTCCTCTCAATTTTGCATATACTTTGCTGAATTTGAATTTTCAGTGCTGTGTAAGATAAGTAATATGTGTTCATGGATGTTGTCTGATCAGCATCCCTCAGAATCTAGTGATAGAAAATTCTTTATAACAAAATTTCTGAAGATATGTATCATATCCAGTCAGTCAAGGAGAGCTTGACTCGTAGTACATATTACCATATTACAATACTAACTCTGACCATTTCACTAATATAGGTGGGATGCAGAGTATTCAATACATTAATTGTAACTCATAGACTGACTGTCATTTTTAAATAGTATATAGAGATAGATGGAGGTAGCTGACGTTATTGTATTTGGAAACTGTCATGTTTGTTATTTTAAAATGAAGGTCCATGATCATGGCTGACCACTACACGTAATTCTTAACAGTTGAAAATGTTGTGAGTATATATGTACAATGAGTGCAAAGCAAGACTGATTTCATTTGTGTAACATACTGTAGTTATTTTATGTATACAAGGGAAAATATCTACTGGTCATCTAAATAAAGTGCAGTTACAACATACTATGACTTCTGATTCTACTTTTGTTTATGAAGTCTACAGACAGGGACGGTGCAAGGTAATTTGGCAAAAAAACCTGAAGCACCTCTTGTTCTTTTGTCCTCAGATTCCTCTCATTTTAAAATCACTCTGTTATCATAGGTTTTTTTTTTTTTTTTTCGTTTCTTTTTTCTTCTTTCCCATAATAGCTGAAAGAACTTGAGAAGTTTCAAAATTGTTATCTTCATACTTTCTGTACACTTCAAATAAAAACTCTCAAGTAAATAACATATTGGCACAACCCGGGTTTCCATTGCTAGAGAAAACTGAGTATGTGAAAATATCCTCAATACTAGTCAGTTGTTACCCCTAGTTCATGAAATTAGTAGCAAGAGTTTATTTTTCCAACTTACTGTAAATTCCAAACATATCATCGTATATGTGTGTATGTGTATATAAAATAAATAAATATATATATATATATGACACACACATATACACATAGTATATAATTTAAAATAATTTAAATTAAGCAATCATAATTCAGATACAAAATCTTACAATTCAACAAAACTTTTTTTTCTTTTCTTTTTTTTTTTTTTTTCCTAACATTAAACCTGCTGTTAACCACCCTGCGCGCCCCCTCTCTGACTTCTTGGTGTCATAGTCGGGCACCTAGTTCTGCTGAATAGTTGCACCGGCCCTGTCTACAGAATAATTTACATTTGAGAATCCTACAAGACTAAATAACTGAAAATATAAACATAAATACTAATCTACAGCTATAATTCCAAAATTAATTATAAACATTCTTTAAAAAATTAATCCAGGAAAAATGAATAACAAATTTTTCTGAATTTATAAGGTTAACTGTATACTTTACATATATTATTCTTCATATAGCTTAATTTACAAAAGGTATATTCCATCCAGTTTTAATTAACTTCAATTATACAAGGTTAGGGAGTTTTTTAATTAGTTAAATAACAGTAAAATATGTAACAGAAGAGCTTTGTATTGTTAACATTATTTTAATGTAATGCAAATTAGAAAACTAATTATTAAAACTAGTGGAATGAACATAAAAACAAAACATACACACTTAAAATAAACAATACTCTATTAAAATAACTTTAAATCATATAATGTAGGAATTGATTCCTAAGTTCATAAAATAAAGTATCAGTATGGTGTAATACTTTGGTGATGTATTTATTGTGGTTTGAAAATGAAAATGTATAGGAACATAAATCTTCTAAATATTTTCTAAAACACCGAAGATGGGTTATATGTACATCATGTGGACTACACATATGCATAAAGGCTATCTTTGTGGAGAAAAAAGTTAATAAATGCCTCACCTTTTCTTTTATGCTGTTATATGTGTGAGAGTGTCCGATCATCACTACTTCTCTATCACTACCGACACAAGTCAAGCATTCTAGCATGGTTAGGGTTGGTTGATTAGCTTACATACAAGTTATACATATAAAATTGTGCATATGTTACATTTTGTACACAGAATACTGCTGGAGTGAAATGGGAAGAGGCAATAAATGATGAGACTTGACAGCTGATATTCCTTGTCATATCAAGATATAGGGCTTAAGACAGTAACTATGCTTGTGTCATATGCCTTATACAAAGTTGTTTTGTTGTAATGTTCTCAGGAATGAGTGACAGTGTTCACTGTAACATTGCAATGGCTTGGTATAAAGTAGCTTATGTGCTAGACAATTCTATCTAGTTTATTTTTAAGAGAAATACAACAGTTTCATTGAAGTGTAGAAAATTGAAACTTCTAAAGTAAAATAATTTTATAATAGATCGCAGGCTTTTGCGGCCGTTGTCTGCGTTTTCTTGGCTTGTGGGCCGCGTCTGGAGATTGTCTTTGCAATTAATGTTAGAAATGATTGTGTGTTTATCATCTGAGTACGGTATAAAACTGTTACCATCCATGTAAGGATTAGCAGGACAGGAGTCTCGTCTAGTTAATATATAACATGGAGTCAGAGAGAAACTGCGGCAGTGAAAGGCTTTGGTGTAAGTCAGTGTCCGTGGAATTCCTGTAGCTGACGTCATCCTTCAGCAGTAGTTGCAGCTACTCCAGAATCTGTGTAGATCAACCATTATTGTATCCTTTTAATTTCTCTGTGTTAATAAATTAATCTGTATGTGATTACTTGTAAATAAATGTGGTGTACTGTTCATGGGTCACACATTCTAAGCAGGATAACTGCTCAAAATATGTACTGTAATTTAATGAACTACAGATAAATGGTTACATGTACATTAATTTTATTATTTTTGTAAACATTTTGAGAATACCCAAAGATAAAAAATATACATATATGATTAAATTTTCTTGCATTCAACAAGTTAAACAATTTTAAAAACTATGTCTAGTTACAGTAGTATTATAAAGATCTTGGCTAATGTAATATTTTCACTATAAATCATATAATTTTGCAGATAATATAGAGTGAAGGTAATCATGATAGCGTGAAGTCTAGTACATAAATATTTATTAGTGTATAACAAAATGAACACTTTATTCACATCAGCTTGTAGAACTTGATTCTTGTGAATGACCTTCGAGCATACTAGTGGCTAGTATACATGGACTTGTATGCAAGCTAGTGTAGGATAGGGACTGTTCTGTCTTGTACATGTAGAACGTAAACAATTTTTATGCATGCACACAATAATATTATTATTATTATTATTATTATTTTTTTTTTTTAATTAAGAAAATGGCTTATGAAGACAAAGTATACTATTTCGAAATAAATGATGTCTTGCTGGTAGAATGATGGTATTGACGGGATGCGTCTTGTCTGTTGAAACAGGATATTATCTACTACAGACAATATTTCCAGTTTTACATTTTATAATTTATTTTCAGTGGTTATTTTGTTTAGTTTGTGTATCCTATAAACAGTAGGCCCGACACAAGTGATCACATACAGTACAAATTATTTTGATTAATACAAATAAATTTAAAGACTAGAATAATGGTTATTCTATGCAGATTCTTTTTAGTGTATTACATGACTATATAACTGTTCTTTGCATAGTAAAGTTTTATATTTTAATTGTTCCTTTACATAAATGCTTTAAGTGTTAGGGTTGTGAATAGCTAAAAATCTAAAAATCTTTTCTGTACATTTTTTCCTGAGAATTTTTCTATTATTAATGATAGTACAACTGAAAATTAATTGCTTTTTTAAATGTAGTATGTTATAATGCCTACATTGAGGCTAGAATTAACTGGAAAAGGAGTACTACAGTATTGAATTAACTACTGTTGCATAAGATGATTGAAAAAAAAACTGGTATGCACTGAGGAGAAAATATAAATCATAACCCTCAGTTATCCAGTGGAACTTTCTGTTCAACATGCTAACTTCTTCCACACTGACAAGCTGCAGATCTGGAGATGTAGTTAATGAAGTAAGCTACTGTTCAACTTAAGATGAAACATCCACTGTTATCTCGTATTTACAGTAATTAGATTTGGTTATAACCTTAGTTTCTGATTCATTTTCATGTGTTCGGCCGACCATATTAGAGAAGAGCGTAGATATGACTTGAAGACAAAAAAAAATTGTTACTTGCCCCCTTCTTCTGCAGTTCCTCAAGCCATAATAATGAATCAATTTCGTTACTGTTATTCTTAAGCTCATTATGCCATGTTGTGGTCTTTACATTGTCATGGCCAAATTTACAAAACTTAATTTAAAAGAAGTTACTTTGAAACTTGTGTTTATCCAAGATAATGGGTGTTCCATCTTAATTTGAGGCTAACATCAACATTCAGCAAAATGCAGAAGAAATATTCACTGGATGCTAAGCCAAAATAGTCGAAGTAGTCTGGGCCAAAAAAGAAAGGGAAAAGAACACTTGGAGTGTTCCAGCCACTGTAGAAGTGTAGTTGTCTCACCTGAGTTCAGCTCCCGGACGAGAGTCGACATGGCATTGGTCACAGAGTCTGCGGCCACCAGCAGGTCGTTTCGTAGGCTGCGGCCGCTGCTGTTTGTCGCTGCCGAGTTACTGGGCGACCCGGCCAGGGACGACGTGGATGAGCCTGCGCACACGTCAATAGTCGTCACAGCTGTATAGACTGGCGTCGTGGTGATATGTTGGTCAGACCACACTCCCCCCACCACAGTGGTCTGGGTTTGGTTCCCGGTGGGGGCTGCTCCCAATTTTTGCGCATATGATACATGGTGTGTTTTGTGTATGGCTGGCTAACTTTCTTGCGGTGCTCCCATTTCCCTGCCTGTCCATTCTACTGCTGCTCCGTACTTGACTTGTGTCATTCTCACTTTGTTAGTTAAACTTCAACACTTTCACAGTTTCTGAGCTTCTAACATACTGCTGGTGTTGTGTAGAACTGACCAACATCGAGCTCTCAGTCTTCTTGTATAATGGCATACGCTGTTGTCAAAGCTAGGGATACGTTACATTTTTTTCTGAAATATTTTCGAAAAATTTTTATTTAATAGCATATTGAAGACTTTATTTTTGTGTTTACTTTTTAGATGTTATTTGATCAATGTTTTCATTATGTAATGACTGCTTAAGAAATATTGAAAAAATATGGTATAATTTCTAACCATAAATACAGTGAGTGTTGTGTTACTCTTCAGTCCTCAGGTACAGTGTTGTGGTCTTTTATAATAACTTACAGATGAGACGTTTGTTAAAAGGTGTAATCAATCAGAAATGCAGAATGGTGGTAAAAACTGTGAAGTATGTGAGCGTAAGTGCTATACGAGTTCAATTTTTCAGGCCTATATAACTTGGTAACTAAAAAAATATAGGCACATATGACTAGTGTTCTAGTATAAGAACTAGGTATTTGTTACTGTTAATTATATTTATTGACTACAAAACTGCTATACATTTAAGAATTGAGCATGGAAAGTTGACATTTTTGTATTTTGAAGTATCAAATAAAACTCATTGCAATGAAATTGGGTTGTGACATTTTTGCAGCAAATTTTGCTCTTGTGTATGTCAGGCACACATGAAAATAAGTTCATGGGGTGTCATCGTTGAGAATTAATTACTGTATGTTTAAATAATTTTACTAAGTGATGCCTGTCATCTGTCCCAAGTTATATAGTTTTACTGTACTGTACTTGTAATACCCTGATGAGATTCTTTCTTTTTGTGGAAGGCAAAGGTAAAAAAATTTTCCATTATAAGTTTGATATCTTCTGTAGTTGTCTAGGAATCACATATTAGATATTAATTAATTATTTTAAATTCTGTGACATGTCAATATGATGTCCACAGAATTTTAACACACCGCCCGATGAAGCTGGCTTAGCCAGCGAAACGTCGTGACCGCGCATCCGCGCAAAATGTGTGTTGTCGTTAAGTGTGTTATATGTTCCTCTACGTGCATTACAGCTCTGTAAGTACTTGTACACTCCTATCTACATTTTATAGTAATTAGTAGCCTAGTGGCCTTTTCCCGCCTTTACATATTTTTGTTGCCAAATTCAAGACCAGGCATCTATAGACATGCAGCCAAACAACTGTTGAAGTTCAACATCAAATTTCAGGCTATCAGTTAAAATTGTGTTACTGTTTCACTCATACGTCGGCTTGTAGATTAGTTGCAACTCACCGATAAGGCCCGACGAACTTCCGAAGGCTGAGCGCACGTCCCCACCCACGCCGATGAGGGAGTCTGCTCCTGTGCCAAGCGATGACATCATGGTGGAGGGTTGCAGCTGTCCTCCAGGGGTGGGGGGTGCCGACCTCGACGACGGGGGCAGCGGCGGAGACTTGGTAGATCGCGGAGAGGAGTTGGGAGTGGAGCGTGGCGACGCCTGGTGGTTCTGCACAGCCCACCCATGCCGCGGTCAATACGCAACATGTAATTTACCCAGCATGTCTCCATGGACCGAGTCAGGAGGTGCAGCAATACAACACTGAACTGTTATCCAGGAAACCAGGGTTCAGTTCCCAGTTCAGCCACCCTGATTATGGTTTTCCAAAATAGTGATGTTTCCTCTCAACAGGCCATGGATAATTCCTTACCTGTATACTGTCAATTTAAGTCACTGGTTATATCTTAACGATTTCAATGTTGACGAGACATTATGCCCTTTTACTTATTTACGGACCTTCAACATAAAATCTGAAAAGCCAGTGATTAAAATATGTATTAAATTGCCATCATCCTTAGACACTGTTCTCATAGACATATGTACATAACTTATTATATTAGTATATAGAAGTTACCAAGCTACAAGTATACAGTCATTAAACCTACAAAGGTATAAACATTGAAAAAATTTGTTCGTATGGTTACTAATGTCCATATAGCTGAATACAGATATTTTATATGTACCAGATTTAAAAAGTCTATTAAATTATAGTTTATGTAATTATGTTTCAGACTAGAGTCATGAAACCATACAAAACAGCAGTACCCTGCTAAGGATGACAGACATTTTTCAGTTGTTGCCTCTCGGCAACATTTCAGTAGTGAATGTAATATTCTCGAATGTAAAACAGGGCTTGTGCTCACTGTGGCATTGTACAGGACATTAGTGATGAGGTCAGCGACCTCTTGGTTTGGTGTAAGAGGGTTAGCGTATCGTGCTGTAGTACACTTGAGCATGCTCTCTTGCATGCTTGATTCAGGTCATGCCGAGCTATTAGAGGCCACTTATTTCAGGAAGGGTTGGGCGCTTACGAGAAGTACTGCAGATCCGTCCTTCTTAGTCTCGTATTGCCATAAAAAATAATGAATTTGTTGTCATTTTCGTGACAGAATGAAGATAATACAGCCCAAAACAAGACAAAATCTCCTTAGGGTTTGTTTATTTATAGTTTCCTGTCATATTTTAATATAATATGAAAGCAAAAAG
This sequence comes from Medauroidea extradentata, assembly GCA_003012365.1. Taxonomy (NCBI): domain Eukaryota; kingdom Metazoa; phylum Arthropoda; class Insecta; order Phasmatodea; family Phasmatidae; genus Medauroidea; species Medauroidea extradentata. The sequence goes on from PNEQ01106456.1 coordinate 36,104, forward strand.
TCGCTAGGATTTCAAAAGTGCGCCTTTTTTATTCTGAACGTCTGTGTCGGTTCACTTTTGGCTTGGATTGACATTAGAGAAGAGGCGGAGCCTGTTCGTTTGTAGGGGCCTTGTACACAATATATGTCAGATGTCCTGGGTGAATTCAGAAATCTGTCATCATAAGTTAATAGAGATCTCTCTGGTGCTGAGTGTTGGGTGCCACCGGGCATAAGTATCAAGGTGCTGTCGAAATGCAAGGGTGAGCTGCGTACGGGGACAGTTAGGTGATGAATCTCTCTCGTGGCATCTTCACAGCATCCTGTTTGTGTGTTCTATGTTTGACCTTGCTGTGCCAGCCTTGGTATTCTTACATGATTGAGCTTGTGGTGGTTAAGTTAGACATGCCTGCGTGATGTTAGGGGTGCCATTTTGTGGTCTCAGAACGTGAGTTGTAGCTGTGAGCTCTAGAGACCCTATGCCCAGCCATTATGACTGAGGAAAGGCAGAAAGGGCATATCCGTGCAGTGTGATTTTGACTGTATATTGTAGGCCGGCCAAAGCAGCAAAAGTCACGGATTGTCACTGAATCCAGCATTAAAGCTGACCTGGTTGTGAAAATTTGTCATACAACCACTGTTTGAGATTACAGATTCCTTCACAGGTCAGTCATCTTCAAAACACATTTATTCCCAGAATTTTTTTGTGTGCAAATTTTCTTCATGTACGTACATTAGAGTTCACCAATATTTATGGGGCATGCAATACCTAATAACATTAGATCTCTTACCCATCTATGGATGTTTTGGTGTTCTGTACAAAATTAGTTTGTGTACCGTACAAGAATCATACGAAGCTTTAGCAATCAACACTGCACCATGCATTAACTGTTACCAGAGCTATCAGACTAAGACCGGGTTTATAAAATACGCAAGTACGCAAGGTTGTAAAGCAATAGTTCACCAAACTTTCAACTTCATGCGTTTCACCGCCTGCTATATCAGCAGTTTGGCAAAAACATTTGAAACTGGTTTCAATTGTCTTAGAAGGCTATGTTTCCACCATTTTGTTAGTTTTTTTTTTTTTTTTTTTTTTTTTTTTTTTT